>JAWZYT010003327.1:0-115000 GCA_034508575.1 Petrolisthes manimaculis
GATTACCGTGTTGCCAGTATAAATGGGGTGGCGCCATGTTTGTTGTCAGAAGTGGGGGGGAGGGTGTGCGTTTGGTAGTAGTAGTAGTAGTGGGGGGTGGGGGGAGTTGCTTGTGGTGGTAGTAGTAGTAGTGGTGGTGATGGTGGTGGGGAGGGTGGGTGCTTGTGGAGGTAGTAGTGGTAGTAGTAGTGGTGGTTGTGGGAAGAGGGGATGCTTGTGGTGGTAGTAGTGGTAGTAGTAGTAGTGGTGGTGGTGGGGGTTGGGGGGAGTTGCTTGTGGTGGTAGTAGTAGTAGTAGTAGTAGTGGGGGGTGGGTTGCGTTTAGTAGTAGTAGTAGTGGTGGTGGTGGTTTGGCTGACCTCCACTAGGGGTCCTGCATGGTAGTAGCCGGGTCAATGTACTAACTAGGTCAGAGCAAGGTATGTATAGTAAAAATTAGATTAGAGAGTTTTGATTATTATATATATACTGTATATTTTAACTTAGGTTCTGTTACATGACATTCTTCCATTGGTCAGTGTAATTATTCTGTTCTCCAGTAATCTGAACATTCCTCTTCCTCTGTTCACAAGTTCACCTCCATTTCAGTCTGTTCTCTTCTTGTTTTGTTTTATATCTGTTTACTTTTCCTATTAATTTATCTCGGTTTGTTTTCTCTTACTCTTACACTTACTCCTTTGACCCTTTTTAATCTGCCTTCATTTTTTTTTATCCTTCTTAACTTGCTTGTAACTTTCATTCCTCCCCTCATGTTTTTTCTTCGTTCGTTCTCTTACTGACCTTCAACTCTCCCTTACTTATTAAACTTTCCTTCGCCTCCTTTAGTCCTTCCCTACTAGGCTACTCATCTGCATCCATCCCTTCTTGCCCCTTCCCTACCTTACCCTACCCTACCCTATACCCTGTCATCTAAATCGGCCCTCCTTACTTATCTCTCACCTCCCTTACTTTCCACTCCTTATCCACAACTCCCCCTTCCCACCCATTCCTGTCCTTTTATCATACAACACACACACACACACACACACACACACACACACACACACACACACACACACACACACACACACACACACACACACACACACACACACACACACACACACCTACACACACACACCTACACACACACACCTACACACACACCAATACACCTACACCTGCATCCCTCCCTTCCCTTCCCTTCCTTTCCTTTCCTTTCCCTGCTGTACCCTGCCTTGTAAATCGGCCCCTAGATTGGAAGGGTGAGTGTGGGAGCTCTCGCCCCTTCCCAGTATTATTGTCCCATAAATAGCCAGCCACCCTCCCATTAAGTGTAATTATTTTTAATAACAAGTAACGCTAATGCCGTCTGCCAAGAGAGGGTAGGAGTGGTGGGGTTAGTTAGTAGTGAGTGGGGAGACGAGAGTTAGGAGGTGGGGTTAGTTAGTGAGTGGGGAGAAGAGTTAGTTAGGTGGAGTGGTGGGGTCAGTATGAGTGGGGAAAATAGGTGTGGAGGAGTAGTGGAGATCAGGGGAGGATGTAGTGAGTGATTATACGAGGGGAGGGGGGACTAGTAGTGGTGGGGAAGGGGGGGGGGGGGATAGGAGGTGGGATGGGTGTGGATAGGAAGAGCTCTAGGAGTAGACGAAGTGGTTGTAGTTTAGGTAGTGGGGAACTAATGGTAGTGGTCGGAGAGGAAGGGGAGGCGGGGAAGGAGGGGAGGGGTGTTGTAGTTAAGATAGTGTGGGTCATAGATATAGTGGAGAGAGAGAGAGAGAGAGAGAGAGAGAGAGGGGGGGGACGGGTTTTGTAGGTAAGATAGTGTGGGTAGTAGATGGAGTGAAGGAGAGTGGAAGAAGAAATGGGAGTGGAAGAAGAAATGGGAGTGGAAGAAGAGATGGGAGTGGAAGAAGAGATGGAAGTGGAAGAGAGTAGCCTACTTAGATAGAGTGGATGTGTAATTTTTGACGTGTGTTTATTTTTATTTTGTATATAATTTATAGTGTATTGATCATAATGAACGAAACCATAAGTTAATTTAATTGGAGACTTCTGATTCCTCCAAACTCACCCACAAAACATATAATTCCATACTGAGGTGGCGTACACACTCCTTTTTTCTTCCCTTTCCAATCCCATCCCTTTCCTTTTTCATTCCCTCCTTTTCCTCTCCTATTCCTTCCCCAAACCTCCCTTTCCTTTCTCCTCATTTTCCTCTCCCTTCCCCAAACCTCCATTTCCTTTCCTATTCCTTCCTCTGACCTCCCTTTCCTTTTCCAACTTCTACTTCCCCTCCACCACCACCACCCCTCCTCCTCCTCCACCACCACCCCTACCCCTACCCCCTTCCCCTTCCCCTCCTCCTCCTCCTCCTCCTCCTCCTCCTCCTCCTCCTCCTCCTCCTCCTCCACCTCCCCCCCTCGTCTTCCTCCTCACAGCCGTAGTCCTAACAGTAAAACTTTTCCAGCCGTAAAATGCCTCTCGTTGGCCTTAAAAAGTATAGCATCTCCTGTACCCCAAGGCCCAACACTGATGTAAATACAGTACACGAGGGGAAACTATACATGTTGGAAGTAATAGGTGTTGCACTCCCACCAACACTATTTATTGAGTGTGTTGTGTTGGAGAGAGAGAGAGAGAGAGAGAGAGAGAGAGAGAGAGAGAGAGAGAGAGAGAGAGAGAGAGAGAGAGAGAGAGAGAGAGAGAGACTATTGAGTGTGTTGTGTTGGACCCATGAATGCACACTTGAAAATTAAAAAGAAATAGAGAGAGAGAGAGAGAGAGAGAGAGAGAGAGAGAGAGAGAGAGAGAGAGTACTATTTAGACGTCTAGGTTACCTTCGATACTCCTAACTATAATACAGACTCCTTAAGTGGATAATAATACACGTTTAATACATGACAGTTCCTCTATTCCTCCATCATAGTATACGTGTCACTTTGCAGGACTAGATAAACAAAAAATAAATAAGTAGTGTCCTGTTGCCTAGACTAGTTTGGAGGATTCAGTTACACCAGACCTACCAACACTGTATTTCCTCCTTAAGGTGTTAATTCGTTTTTGTTACATTGGAGTGCCTTGATTCCTCCAAAGTATGCCAGGAAACAGGACCAGAAGAGCGTAAATAAGTAGTGTCCTGTTGCCTAGACTAGTTTGGAGGAATCAGTTACACCAGATGATTTACCAACACTGTACTTCCTTCCTCCTTAATCAGAAAATTGGAGGCAAACGAGTCCTTCAAATATTGCCACTAAACACTACTCATATAGAAGGAGCTCGTTTCGTGGCATAGTCAGAAGGAATCAGAAGCCTCCAATTTTCAAACACGACCACGGGGGCCTTAAATCAGGAGGCATATAATACATTATTGATTATGTGGGTCATATGAAATAGAGTGAGGTTGTGTACTGTTGCCAAGATAGAGTGCGTGTTTAGCTTTGCCTCCCTGCTTCTTTTCACCGGACTACAATATGTGGTTGTGAACTTGGGTACAAGCCAGCATTGGGTACACAGTGTACCTTGTTACCTTATTGTTTCTTCATACTACAGTACAGTACTTCCAGTCTATTCTAGTCATTTTTGTCATTTGTTCCTTTTCTCACTCCAATATATCCTTTATCATTTTCTTCCCTCTAACCACTTAAGAACATTGACTTTATTTTACTCCTCTGGCTAATAGAAATATTTGACACCACTTAGTAATACTGAACTTGAAGATCTTATTACCTCTAAATTCTCTTATTTCTCCTTTCTTCAAGTAGGGTATTGAGGGCCATACATTTAGCTTTTTGGTGCCCCTTCGCCACAACCCACTCACTGTCAATTATTCATGCAACCGTCCCTCCATTCTTCCTCTTTCCTACATGCTTATTATCCCTCCTTTCTATCATTTTCTCCCTCATCCTAAAGAATCTTCCAGGCCTCAAATCAATATGGTTTCTCCCTTTTATTTTATACCAAATTGTCCATTGTATAGAGCTTATTTTTATTTTACTCTATTCTTATTTCCTTACTGAATTATCTTTCCTTCCTGGTTCTTTTTTCTCCTATTTCTGGCAAGGCACGTTTGGCTACTGAGCCAGACTGGGTGACAAAAGTTAGTGCAGTGCGTGGTAAAATAAAGTGTAGGTTAGTGTGTTTACAAGATGGCATTGTGGTCAGTACCATATCACGTGCTGTGTAGAGGAGTTTTACTTAAGCATTGCAGAATGGATTGTAGTGACCTGCCAGGGGGTGTCATATAATTATGATGTTGTGCAGTGTGTTGTTCTGTACCATCTTTGTTAAGGCTATGGTTACTGTCATGGAGTCACTGAGATTCATTCTAGCTGATTAGAGCAAGCATTGGTTTCTATATGGTGTGTTGTTGTGTATACATGGAGACTGTCTCATCTAACAGCCTCAGACAGGACCTTGGGCAGTTTGCCAGAAATCAAGAATATAAATAAATAAGGAATCATTCTGAGGGAAGGCTGGTTACAATGTGTTATAAGAGGAGAGGAACATAATGTAGACAGCGGAGATTAATTACAGCAGAAGAGTGAACTTTTGTACAATGAATACAATATGAATAAATTACATTATATAAGGGATTGTGTGATGTGGGGCAAATGAATGGATGGAATGTACAGTTGAGCAAGTAGAAAGTGCAAGTAAACTATGAGTGTATAATATTATGTCCTTTTCTGGTTACCACTCAAAAATTTCATTCAGTCACGTTCCACTTTTCATTGATAAGAAAACTAAGATTTATTACATAGAACTGAAAGATTTTGCCATAAACACTCATATTTTTCTTGCACTTTCTACTTGCTCAACTGTACTGTACGTACTGTAGTTAGTGGGTGAAGGGATGGATGAGTTAATTGATAATGGGATGAACTTGGATTGGAGCTCAGTGAATGGGATTGGAACAAAGCAGTGTTATGTTTGTAATGGGTTAAGCAACAGCAAGGGCAAATTATCCACTAGCTGAGCATGGACAAATTAAGAACAGATCAAATAGTCCATATCCAAATACTGTAATGAGGATATACAATTTAAGCCTTATGAACGTGGGTAGGTCATAAGGTAGGGGGATTATAAAGGATGGTAGGTCATTCCATAATATAGCAGTTTAGATTTTAAAAAACATAAATTTACATGACTCGTTAGCTACTTATATTGTTAGGCCAACATTGTGAAGGTGGTTTGTAAGTTCTATGGAGCAGTGGAAGTGGAAATAAAAGTAAATATAGAAGGCAGCATTATGGCAGCGAGATCAGCCAAGCCAATCATTCAGCCCATAGAGGCATTGAAATGTGTGGGGACAGGGACACACCCTTGTCGAATTCCAGTAGGAAGGGAAAAAATAAATCAGAATCCTACCACCATCTTAGGAGAACTGACTGTGTATGAATTTGAAACTATGAAATTGGTTATGTTGTTGATGGGAAATATTGACTTTACAACGGCACCTTATAAACTTATATATATATATTTTTTATCTTAATCTATTTCCCTTTTTACTTTACAATTTTCTATTCCCAAAAATGCTTGTTACAATTTCAAAGGTTGATGGGAAATATTGCCTTTACAACGGCACCTTATATCTTAATCTTTAGTTTGCACCTCATACACCAATATATATATTTGTTTTTATCTTGATCTTTTTTTTTTTTTTTTTTTTTTTTTTCTATTTCCAAAAGTGCCTGTTACAATTTCAATAGTGCACGTTTCATAATAACATCTTAAAGTACAGACGTACGATGTATCAGTAATTATCGCGGGGAAGATTTAACAAAATACATCATAACTCGGCCATCACTCCGTTAACCAACTTCCAAATTAAATCCGCTGGCGTTCACACGCAATCCTTCAGTTAGTTACCCCGGGAACCGGGGTAACTAACTGAAGGATTGCGTGTGATCGCCAGCGGATTTAACAGGGGAACAGTGTTGGCCGAGTTAGATGTGTTTTGTAAAATCTGCGGGAGTAGAACATGTCCCCCTACTCCCGCACCCTAAAAAACCCATGCACCCCCTTAAAACCTACCCAAACCTGTCACCCTATTACCTCACCCCTTTTAATAATACCATGAGTCCATGATCGTGTCAGTGGCAACGTCGTACAGTCCAAGAAATTCCAAAGGCGACAAGCTCTTCCAGATTAATATTTCATCACTTTTCACGTAAAGTACCTTCAGAAAGTAGAAAGTGCAAGTAAACTATGAGTGTATAATATTATGTCCTTTTCTGGTTACCACTCAAAAATTTCATTCAGTCACGTTCCACTTTTCATTGATAAGAAAACTAAGATTTATTACATAGAACTGAAAGATTTTGCCATAAACACTCATATTTTTCTTGCACTTTCTACTTGCTCAACTGTACTGTACGTACTGTAGTTAGTGGGTGAAGGGATGGATGAGTTAATTGATAATGGGATGAACTTGGATTGGAGCTCAGTGAATGGGATTGGAACAAAGCAGTGTTATGTTTGTAATGGGTTAAGCAACAGCAAGGGCAAATTATCCACTAGCTGAGCATGGACAAATTAAGAACAGATCAAATAGTCCATATCCAAATACTGTAATGAGGATATACAATTTAAGCCTTATGAACGTGGGTAGGTCATAAGGTAGGGGGATTATAAAGGATGGTAGGTCATTCCATAATATAGCAGTTTAGATTTAAAAAAACATAAATTTACATGACTCGTTAGCTACTTATATTGTTAGGCCAACATTGTGAAGGTGGTTTGTAAGTTCTATGGAGCAGTGGAAGTGGAAATAAAAGTAAATATAGAAGGCAGCATTATGGCAGCGAGATCAGCCAAGCCAATCATTCAGCCCATAGAGGCATTGAAATGTGTGGGGACAGGGACACACCCTTGTCGAATTCCAGTAGGAAGGGAAAAAATAAATCAGAATCCTACCACCATCTTAGGAGAACTGACTGTGTATGAATTTGAAACTATGAAATTGGTTATGTTGTTGATGGGAAATATTGACTTTACAACGGCACCTTATAAACTTATATATATATATTTTTTATCTTAATCTATTTCCCTTTTTACTTTACAATTTTCTATTCCCAAAAATGCTTGTTACAATTTCAAAGGTTGATGGGAAATATTGCCTTTACAACGGCACCTTATATCTTAATCTTTAGTTTGCACCTCATACACCAATATATATATTTGTTTTTATCTTGATCTTTTTTTTTTTTTTTTTTTTTTTTTTCTATTTCCAAAAGTGCCTGTTACAATTTCAATAGTGCACGTTTCATAATAACATCTTAAAGTACAGACGTACGATGTATCAGTAATTATCGCGGGGAAGATTTAACAAAATACATCATAACTCGGCCATCACTCCGTTAACCAACTTCCAAATTAAATCCGCTGGCGTTCACACGCAATCCTTCAGTTAGTTACCCCGGGAACCGGGGTAACTAACTGAAGGATTGCGTGTGATCGCCAGCGGATTTAACAGGGGAACAGTGTTGGCCGAGTTAGATGTGTTTTGTAAAATCTGCGGGAGTAGAACATGTCCCCCTACTCCCGCACCCTAAAAAACCCATGCACCCCCTTAAAACCTACCCAAACCTGTCACCCTATTACCTCACCCCTTTTAATAATACCATGAGTCCATGATCGTGTCAGTGGCAACGTCGTACAGTCCAAGAAATTCCAAAGGCGACAAGCTCTTCCAGATTAATATTTCATCACTTTTCACGTAAAGTACCTTCAGAAAGTAGAAAGTGCAAGTAAACTATGAGTGTATAATATTATGTCCTTTTCTGGTTACCACTCAAAAATTTCATTCAGTCACGTTCCACTTTTCATTGATAAGAAAACTAAGATTTATTACATAGAACTGAAAGATTTTGCCATAAACACTCATATTTTTCTTGCACTTTCTACTTGCTCAACTGTACTGTACGTACTGTAGTTAGTGGGTGAAGGGATGGATGAGTTAATTGATAATGGGATGAACTTGGATTGGAGCTCAGTGAATGGGATTGGAACAAAGCAGTGTTATGTTTGTAATGGGTTAAGCAACAGCAAGGGCAAATTATCCACTAGCTGAGCATGGACAAATTAAGAACAGATCAAATAGTCCATATCCAAATACTGTAATGAGGATATACAATTTAAGCCTTATGAACGTGGGTAGGTCATAAGGTAGGGGGATTATAAAGGATGGTAGGTCATTCCATAATATAGCAGTTTAGATTTAAAAAAACATAAATTTACATGACTCGTTAGCTACTTATATTGTTAGGCCAACATTGTGAAGGTGGTTTGTAAGTTCTATGGAGCAGTGGAAGTGGAAATAAAAGTAAATATAGAAGGCAGCATTATGGCAGCGAGATCAGCCAAGCCAATCATTCAGCCCATAGAGGCATTGAAATGTGTGGGGACAGGGACACACCCTTGTCGAATTCCAGTAGGAAGGGAAAAAATAAATCAGAATCCTACCACCATCTTAGGAGAACTGACTGTGTATGAATTTGAAACTATGAAATTGGTTATGTTGTTGATGGGAAATATTGACTTTACAACGGCACCTTATAAACTTATATATATATATTTTTTATCTTAATCTATTTCCCTTTTTACTTTACAATTTTCTATTCCCAAAAATGCTTGTTACAATTTCAAAGGTTGATGGGAAATATTGCCTTTACAACGGCACCTTATATCTTAATCTTTAGTTTGCACCTCATACACCAATATATATATTTGTTTTTATCTTGATCTTTTTTTTTTTTTTTTTTTTTTTTTTTTATTTCCAAAAGTGCCTGTTACAATTTCAATAGTGCACGTTTCATAATAACATCTTAAAGTACAGACGTACGATGTATCAGTAATTATCGCGGGGAAGATTTAACAAAATACATCATAACTCGGCCATCACTCCGTTAACCAACTTCCAAATTAAATCCGCTGGCGTTCACACGCAATCCTTCAGTTAGTTACCCCGGGAACCGGGGTAACTAACTGAAGGATTGCGTGTGATCGCCAGCGGATTTAACAGGGGAACAGTGTTGGCCGAGTTAGATGTGTTTTGTAAAATCTGCGGGAGTAGAACATGTCCCCCTACTCCCGCACCCTAAAAAACCCATGCACCCCCTTAAAACCTACCCAAACCTGTCACCCTATTACCTCACCCCTTTTAATAATACCATGAGTCCATGATCGTGTCAGTGGCAACGTCGTACAGTCCAAGAAATTCCAAAGGCGACAAGCTCTTCCAGATTAATATTTCATCACTTTTCACGTAAAGTACCTTCAGAAAGTAGAAAGTGCAAGTAAACTATGAGTGTATAATATTATGTCCTTTTCTGGTTACCACTCAAAAATTTCATTCAGTCACGTTCCACTTTTCATTGATAAGAAAACTAAGATTTATTACATAGAACTGAAAGATTTTGCCATAAACACTCATATTTTTCTTGCACTTTCTACTTGCTCAACTGTACTGTACGTACTGTAGTTAGTGGGTGAAGGGATGGATGAGTTAATTGATAATGGGATGAACTTGGATTGGAGCTCAGTGAATGGGATTGGAACAAAGCAGTGTTATGTTTGTAATGGGTTAAGCAACAGCAAGGGCAAATTATCCACTAGCTGAGCATGGACAAATTAAGAACAGATCAAATAGTCCATATCCAAATACTGTAATGAGGATATACAATTTAAGCCTTATGAACGTGGGTAGGTCATAAGGTAGGGGGATTATAAAGGATGGTAGGTCATTCCATAATATAGCAGTTTAGATTTAAAAAAACATAAATTTACATGACTCGTTAGCTACTTATATTGTTAGGCCAACATTGTGAAGGTGGTTTGTAAGTTCTATGGAGCAGTGGAAGTGGAAATAAAAGTAAATATAGAAGGCAGCATTATGGCAGCGAGATCAGCCAAGCCAATCATTCAGCCCATAGAGGCATTGAAATGTGTGGGGACAGGGACACACCCTTGTCGAATTCCAGTAGGAAGGGAAAAAATAAATCAGAATCCTACCACCATCTTAGGAGAACTGACTGTGTATGAATTTGAAACTATGAAATTGGTTATGTTGTTGATGGGAAATATTGACTTTACAACGGCACCTTATAAACTTATATATATATATTTTTTATCTTAATCTATTTCCCTTTTTACTTTACAATTTTCTATTCCCAAAAATGCTTGTTACAATTTCAAAGGTTGATGGGAAATATTGCCTTTACAACGGCACCTTATATCTTAATCTTTAGTTTGCACCTCATACACCAATATATATATTTGTTTTTATCTTGATCTTTTTTTTTTTTTTTTTTTTTTTTTTCTATTTCCAAAAGTGCCTGTTACAATTTCAATAGTGCACGTTTCATAATAACATCTTAAAGTACAGACGTACGATGTATCAGTAATTATCGCGGGGAAGATTTAACAAAATACATCATAACTCGGCCATCACTCCGTTAACCAACTTCCAAATTAAATCCGCTGGCGTTCACACGCAATCCTTCAGTTAGTTACCCCGGGAACCGGGGTAACTAACTGAAGGATTGCGTGTGATCGCCAGCGGATTTAACAGGGGAACAGTGTTGGCCGAGTTAGATGTGTTTTGTAAAATCTGCGGGAGTAGAACATGTCCCCCTACTCCCGCACCCTAAAAAACCCATGCACCCCCTTAAAACCTACCCAAACCTGTCACCCTATTACCTCACCCCTTTTAATAATACCATGAGTCCATGATCGTGTCAGTGGCAACGTCGTACAGTCCAAGAAATTCCAAAGGCGACAAGCTCTTCCAGATTAATATTTCATCACTTTTCACGTAAAGTACCTTCAGAAAGTAGAAAGTGCAAGTAAACTATGAGTGTATAATATTATGTCCTTTTCTGGTTACCACTCAAAAATTTCATTCAGTCACGTTCCACTTTTCATTGATAAGAAAACTAAGATTTATTACATAGAACTGAAAGATTTTGCCATAAACACTCATATTTTTCTTGCACTTTCTACTTGCTCAACTGTACTGTACGTACTGTAGTTAGTGGGTGAAGGGATGGATGAGTTAATTGATAATGGGATGAACTTGGATTGGAGCTCAGTGAATGGGATTGGAACAAAGCAGTGTTATGTTTGTAATGGGTTAAGCAACAGCAAGGGCAAATTATCCACTAGCTGAGCATGGACAAATTAAGAACAGATCAAATAGTCCATATCCAAATACTGTAATGAGGATATACAATTTAAGCCTTATGAACGTGGGTAGGTCATAAGGTAGGGGGATTATAAAGGATGGTAGGTCATTCCATAATATAGCAGTTTAGATTTAAAAAAACATAAATTTACATGACTCGTTAGCTACTTATATTGTTAGGCCAACATTGTGAAGGTGGTTTGTAAGTTCTATGGAGCAGTGGAAGTGGAAATAAAAGTAAATATAGAAGGCAGCATTATGGCAGCGAGATCAGCCAAGCCAATCATTCAGCCCATAGAGGCATTGAAATGTGTGGGGACAGGGACACACCCTTGTCGAATTCCAGTAGGAAGGGAAAAAATAAATCAGAATCCTACCACCATCTTAGGAGAACTGACTGTGTATGAATTTGAAACTATGAAATTGGTTATGTTGTTGATGGGAAATATTGACTTTACAACGGCACCTTATAAACTTATATATATATATTTTTTATCTTAATCTATTTCCCTTTTTACTTTACAATTTTCTATTCCCAAAAATGCTTGTTACAATTTCAAAGGTTGATGGGAAATATTGCCTTTACAACGGCACCTTATATCTTAATCTTTAGTTTGCACCTCATACACCAATATATATATTTGTTTTTATCTTGATCTTTTTTTTTTTTTTTTTTTTTTTTTTCTATTTCCAAAAGTGCCTGTTACAATTTCAATAGTGCACGTTTCATAATAACATCTTAAAGTACAGACGTACGATGTATCAGTAATTATCGCGGGGAAGATTTAACAAAATACATCATAACTCGGCCATCACTCCGTTAACCAACTTCCAAATTAAATCCGCTGGCGTTCACACGCAATCCTTCAGTTAGTTACCCCGGGAACCGGGGTAACTAACTGAAGGATTGCGTGTGATCGCCAGCGGATTTAACAGGGGAACAGTGTTGGCCGAGTTAGATGTGTTTTGTAAAATCTGCGGGAGTAGAACATGTCCCCCTACTCCCGCACCCTAAAAAACCCATGCACCCCCTTAAAACCTACCCAAACCTGTCACCCTATTACCTCACCCCTTTTAATAATACCATGAGTCCATGATCGTGTCAGTGGCAACGTCGTACAGTCCAAGAAATTCCAAAGGCGACAAGCTCTTCCAGATTAATATTTCATCACTTTTCACGTAAAGTACCTTCAGAAAGTAGAAAGTGCAAGTAAACTATGAGTGTATAATATTATGTCCTTTTCTGGTTACCACTCAAAAATTTCATTCAGTCACGTTCCACTTTTCATTGATAAGAAAACTAAGATTTATTACATAGAACTGAAAGATTTTGCCATAAACACTCATATTTTTCTTGCACTTTCTACTTGCTCAACTGTACTGTACGTACTGTAGTTAGTGGGTGAAGGGATGGATGAGTTAATTGATAATGGGATGAACTTGGATTGGAGCTCAGTGAATGGGATTGGAACAAAGCAGTGTTATGTTTGTAATGGGTTAAGCAACAGCAAGGGCAAATTATCCACTAGCTGAGCATGGACAAATTAAGAACAGATCAAATAGTCCATATCCAAATACTGTAATGAGGATATACAATTTAAGCCTTATGAACGTGGGTAGGTCATAAGGTAGGGGGATTATAAAGGATGGTAGGTCATTCCATAATATAGCAGTTTAGATTTAAAAAAACATAAATTTACATGACTCGTTAGCTACTTATATTGTTAGGCCAACATTGTGAAGGTGGTTTGTAAGTTCTATGGAGCAGTGGAAGTGGAAATAAAAGTAAATATAGAAGGCAGCATTATGGCAGCGAGATCAGCCAAGCCAATCATTCAGCCCATAGAGGCATTGAAATGTGTGGGGACAGGGACACACCCTTGTCGAATTCCAGTAGGAAGGGAAAAAATAAATCAGAATCCTACCACCATCTTAGGAGAACTGACTGTGTATGAATTTGAAACTATGAAATTGGTTATGTTGTTGATGGGAAATATTGACTTTACAACGGCACCTTATAAACTTATATATATATATTTTTTATCTTAATCTATTTCCCTTTTTACTTTACAATTTTCTATTCCCAAAAATGCTTGTTACAATTTCAAAGGTTGATGGGAAATATTGCCTTTACAACGGCACCTTATATCTTAATCTTTAGTTTGCACCTCATACACCAATATATATATTTGTTTTTATCTTGATCTTTTTTTTTTTTTTTTTTTTTTTTTTTCTATTTCCAAAAGTGCCTGTTACAATTTCAATAGTGCACGTTTCATAATAACATCTTAAAGTACAGACGTACGATGTATCAGTAATTATCGCGGGGAAGATTTAACAAAATACATCATAACTCGGCCATCACTCCGTTAACCAACTTCCAAATTAAATCCGCTGGCGTTCACACGCAATCCTTCAGTTAGTTACCCCGGGAACCGGGGTAACTAACTGAAGGATTGCGTGTGATCGCCAGCGGATTTAACAGGGGAACAGTGTTGGCCGAGTTAGATGTGTTTTGTAAAATCTGCGGGAGTAGAACATGTCCCCCTACTCCCGCACCCTAAAAAACCCATGCACCCCCTTAAAACCTACCCAAACCTGTCACCCTATTACCTCACCCCTTTTAATAATACCATGAGTCCATGATCGTGTCAGTGGCAACGTCGTACAGTCTAAGAAATTCCAAAGGCGACAAGCTCTTCCAGATTAATATTTCATCACTTTTCACGTAAAGTACCTTCAGAAAGTAGAAAGTGCAAGTAAACTATGAGTGTATAATATTATGTCCTTTTCTGGTTACCACTCAAAAATTTCATTCAGTCACGTTCCACTTTTCATTGATAAGAAAACTAAGATTTATTACATAGAACTGAAAGATTTTGCCATAAACACTCATATTTTTCTTGCACTTTCTACTTGCTCAACTGTACTGTACGTACTGTAGTTAGTGGGTGAAGGGATGGATGAGTTAATTGATAATGGGATGAACTTGGATTGGAGCTCAGTGAATGGGATTGGAACAAAGCAGTGTTATGTTTGTAATGGGTTAAGCAACAGCAAGGGCAAATTATCCACTAGCTGAGCATGGACAAATTAAGAACAGATCAAATAGTCCATATCCAAATACTGTAATGAGGATATACAATTTAAGCCTTATGAACGTGGGTAGGTCATAAGGTAGGGGGATTATAAAGGATGGTAGGTCATTCCATAATATAGCAGTTTAGATTTAAAAAAACATAAATTTACATGACTCGTTAGCTACTTATATTGTTAGGCCAACATTGTGAAGGTGGTTTGTAAGTTCTATGGAGCAGTGGAAGTGGAAATAAAAGTAAATATAGAAGGCAGCATTATGGCAGCGAGATCAGCCAAGCCAATCATTCAGCCCATAGAGGCATTGAAATGTGTGGGGACAGGGACACACCCTTGTCGAATTCCAGTAGGAAGGGAAAAAATAAATCAGAATCCTACCACCATCTTAGGAGAACTGACTGTGTATGAATTTGAAACTATGAAATTGGTTATGTTGTTGATGGGAAATATTGACTTTACAACGGCACCTTATAAACTTATATATATATATTTTTTATCTTAATCTATTTCCCTTTTTACTTTACAATTTTCTATTCCCAAAAATGCTTGTTACAATTTCAAAGGTTGATGGGAAATATTGCCTTTACAACGGCACCTTATATCTTAATCTTTAGTTTGCACCTCATACACCAATATATATATTTGTTTTTATCTTGATCTTTTTTTTTTTTTTCTTTTTTTTTTTCTATTTCCAAAAGTGCCTGTTACAATTTCAATAGTGCACGTTTCATAATAACATCTTAAAGTACAGACGTACGATGTATCAGTAATTATCGCAGGGAAGATTTAACAAAATACATCATAACTCGGCCATCACTCCGTTAACCAACTTCCAAATTAAATCCGCTGGCGCCAGCGGATTTAACAGGGGAACAGTGTTGGCCGAGTTAGATGTGTTTTGTAAAATCTGCGGGAGTAGAACATGTCCCCCTACTCCCGCACCCTAAAAAACCCATGCACCCCCTTAAAACCTACCCAAACCTGTCACCCTATTACCTCACCCCTTTTAATAATACCATGAGTCCATGATCGTGTCAGTGGCAACGTCGTACAGTCCAAGAAATTCCAAAGGCGACAAGCTCTTCCAGATTAATATTTCATCACTTTTCACGTAAAGTACCTTCAGAAAGTAGAAAGTGCAAGTAAACTATGAGTGTATAATATTATGTCCTTTTCTGGTTACCACTCAAAAATTTCATTCAGTCACGTTCCACTTTTCATTGATAAGAAAACTAAGATTTATTACATAGAACTGAAAGATTTTGCCATAAACACTCATATTTTTCTTGCACTTTCTACTTGCTCAACTGTACTGTACGTACTGTAGTTAGTGGGTGAAGGGATGGATGAGTTAATTGATAATGGGATGAACTTGGATTGGAGCTCAGTGAATGGGATTGGAACAAAGCAGTGTTATGTTTGTAATGGGTTAAGCAACAGCAAGGGCAAATTATCCACTAGCTGAGCATGGACAAATTAAGAACAGATCAAATAGTCCATATCCAAATACTGTAATGAGGATATACAATTTAAGCCTTATGAACGTGGGTAGGTCATAAGGTAGGGGGATTATAAAGGATGGTAGGTCATTCCATAATATAGCAGTTTAGATTTAAAAAAACATAAATTTACATGACTCGTTAGCTACTTATATTGTTAGGCCAACATTGTGAAGGTGGTTTGTAAGTTCTATGGAGCAGTGGAAGTGGAAATAAAAGTAAATATAGAAGGCAGCATTATGGCAGCGAGATCAGCCAAGCCAATCATTCAGCCCATAGAGGCATTGAAATGTGTGGGGACAGGGACACACCCTTGTCGAATTCCAGTAGGAAGGGAAAAAATAAATCAGAATCCTACCACCATCTTAGGAGAACTGACTGTGTATGAATTTGAAACTATGAAATTGGTTATGTTGTTGATGGGAAATATTGACTTTACAACGGCACCTTATAAACTTATATATATATATTTTTTATCTTAATCTATTTCCCTTTTTACTTTACAATTTTCTATTCCCAAAAATGCTTGTTACAATTTCAAAGGTTGATGGGAAATATTGCCTTTACAACGGCACCTTATATCTTAATCTTTAGTTTGCACCTCATACACCAATATATATATTTGTTTTTATCTTGATCTTTTTTTTTTTTTTTTTTTTTTTTTTCTATTTCCAAAAGTGCCTGTTACAATTTCAATAGTGCACGTTTCATAATAACATCTTAAAGTACAGACGTACGATGTATCAGTAATTATCGCGGGGAAGATTTAACAAAATACATCATAACTCGGCCATCACTCCGTTAACCAACTTCCAAATTAAATCCGCTGGCGTTCACACGCAATCCTTCAGTTAGTTACCCCGGGAACCGGGGTAACTAACTGAAGGATTGCGTGTGATCGCCAGCGGATTTAACAGGGGAACAGTGTTGGCCGAGTTAGATGTGTTTTGTAAAATCTGCGGGAGTAGAACATGTCCCCCTACTCCCGCACCCTAAAAAACCCATGCACCCCCTTAAAACCTACCCAAACCTGTCACCCTATTACCTCACCCCTTTTAATAATACCATGAGTCCATGATCGTGTCAGTGGCAACGTCGTACAGTCCAAGAAATTCCAAAGGCGACAAGCTCTTCCAGATTAATATTTCATCACTTTTCACGTAAAGTACCTTCAGAAAGTAGAAAGTGCAAGTAAACTATGAGTGTATAATATTATGTCCTTTTCTGGTTACCACTCAAAAATTTCATTCAGTCACGTTCCACTTTTCATTGATAAGAAAACTAAGATTTATTACATAGAACTGAAAGATTTTGCCATAAACACTCATATTTTTCTTGCACTTTCTACTTGCTCAACTGTACTGTACGTACTGTAGTTAGTGGGTGAAGGGATGGATGAGTTAATTGATAATGGGATGAACTTGGATTGGAGCTCAGTGAATGGGATTGGAACAAAGCAGTGTTATGTTTGTAATGGGTTAAGCAACAGCAAGGGCAAATTATCCACTAGCTGAGCATGGACAAATTAAGAACAGATCAAATAGTCCATATCCAAATACTGTAATGAGGATATACAATTTAAGCCTTATGAACGTGGGTAGGTCATAAGGTAGGGGGATTATAAAGGATGGTAGGTCATTCCATAATATAGCAGTTTAGATTTAAAAAAACATAAATTTACATGACTCGTTAGCTACTTATATTGTTAGGCCAACATTGTGAAGGTGGTTTGTAAGTTCTATGGAGCAGTGGAAGTGGAAATAAAAGTAAATATAGAAGGCAGCATTATGGCAGCGAGATCAGCCAAGCCAATCATTCAGCCCATAGAGGCATTGAAATGTGTGGGGACAGGGACACACCCTTGTCGAATTCCAGTAGGAAGGGAAAAAATAAATCAGAATCCTACCACCATCTTAGGAGAACTGACTGTGTATGAATTTGAAACTATGAAATTGGTTATGTTGTTGATGGGAAATATTGACTTTACAACGGCACCTTATAAACTTATATATATATATTTTTTATCTTAATCTATTTCCCTTTTTACTTTACAATTTTCTATTCCCAAAAATGCTTGTTACAATTTCAAAGGTTGATGGGAAATATTGCCTTTACAACGGCACCTTATATCTTAATCTTTAGTTTGCACCTCATACACCAATATATATATTTGTTTTTATCTTGATCTTTTTTTTTTTTTTTTTTTTTTTTTTTCTATTTCCAAAAGTGCCTGTTACAATTTCAATAGTGCACGTTTCATAATAACATCTTAAAGTACAGACGTACGATGTATCAGTAATTATCGCGGGGAAGATTTAACAAAATACATCATAACTCGGCCATCACTCCGTTAACCAACTTCCAAATTAAATCCGCTGGCGTTCACACGCAATCCTTCAGTTAGTTACCCCGGGAACCGGGGTAACTAACTGAAGGATTGCGTGTGATCGCCAGCGGATTTAACAGGGGAACAGTGTTGGCCGAGTTAGATGTGTTTTGTAAAATCTGCGGGAGTAGAACATGTCCCCCTACTCCCGCACCCTAAAAAACCCATGCACCCCCTTAAAACCTACCCAAACCTGTCACCCTATTACCTCACCCCTTTTAATAATACCATGAGTCCATGATCGTGTCAGTGGCAACGTCGTACAGTCCAAGAAATTCCAAAGGCGACAAGCTCTTCCAGATTAATATTTCATCACTTTTCACGTAAAGTACCTTCAGAAAGTAGAAAGTGCAAGTAAACTATGAGTGTATAATATTATGTCCTTTTCTGGTTACCACTCAAAAATTTCATTCAGTCACGTTCCACTTTTCATTGATAAGAAAACTAAGATTTATTACATAGAACTGAAAGATTTTGCCATAAACACTCATATTTTTCTTGCACTTTCTACTTGCTCAACTGTACTGTACGTACTGTAGTTAGTGGGTGAAGGGATGGATGAGTTAATTGATAATGGGATGAACTTGGATTGGAGCTCAGTGAATGGGATTGGAACAAAGCAGTGTTATGTTTGTAATGGGTTAAGCAACAGCAAGGGCAAATTATCCACTAGCTGAGCATGGACAAATTAAGAACAGATCAAATAGTCCATATCCAAATACTGTAATGAGGATATACAATTTAAGCCTTATGAACGTGGGTAGGTCATAAGGTAGGGGGATTATAAAGGATGGTAGGTCATTCCATAATATAGCAGTTTAGATTTAAAAAAACATAAATTTACATGACTCGTTAGCTACTTATATTGTTAGGCCAACATTGTGAAGGTGGTTTGTAAGTTCTATGGAGCAGTGGAAGTGGAAATAAAAGTAAATATAGAAGGCAGCATTATGGCAGCGAGATCAGCCAAGCCAATCATTCAGCCCATAGAGGCATTGAAATGTGTGGGGACAGGGACACACCCTTGTCGAATTCCAGTAGGAAGGGAAAAAATAAATCAGAATCCTACCACCATCTTAGGAGAACTGACTGTGTATGAATTTGAAACTATGAAATTGGTTATGTTGTTGATGGGAAATATTGACTTTACAACGGCACCTTATAAACTTATATATATATATTTTTTATCTTAATCTATTTCCCTTTTTACTTTACAATTTTCTATTCCCAAAAATGCTTGTTACAATTTCAAAGGTTGATGGGAAATATTGCCTTTACAACGGCACCTTATATCTTAATCTTTAGTTTGCACCTCATACACCAATATATATATTTGTTTTTATCTTGATCTTTTTTTTTTTTTTTTTTTTTTTTTTCTATTTCCAAAAGTGCCTGTTACAATTTCAATAGTGCACGTTTCATAATAACATCTTAAAGTACAGACGTACGATGTATCAGTAATTATCGCGGGGAAGATTTAACAAAATACATCATAACTCGGCCATCACTCCGTTAACCAACTTCCAAATTAAATCCGCTGGCGTTCACACGCAATCCTTCAGTTAGTTACCCCGGGAACCGGGGTAACTAACTGAAGGATTGCGTGTGATCGCCAGCGGATTTAACAGGGGAACAGTGTTGGCCGAGTTAGATGTGTTTTGTAAAATCTGCGGGAGTAGAACATGTCCCCCTACTCCCGCACCCTAAAAAACCCATGCACCCCCTTAAAACCTACCCAAACCTGTCACCCTATTACCTCACCCCTTTTAATAATACCATGAGTCCATGATCGTGTCAGTGGCAACGTCGTACAGTCCAAGAAATTCCAAAGGCGACAAGCTCTTCCAGATTAATATTTCATCACTTTTCACGTAAAGTACCTTCAGAAAGTAGAAAGTGCAAGTAAACTATGAGTGTATAATATTATGTCCTTTTCTGGTTACCACTCAAAAATTTCATTCAGTCACGTTCCACTTTTCATTGATAAGAAAACTAAGATTTATTACATAGAACTGAAAGATTTTGCCATAAACACTCATATTTTTCTTGCACTTTCTACTTGCTCAACTGTACTGTACGTACTGTAGTTAGTGGGTGAAGGGATGGATGAGTTAATTGATAATGGGATGAACTTGGATTGGAGCTCAGTGAATGGGATTGGAACAAAGCAGTGTTATGTTTGTAATGGGTTAAGCAACAGCAAGGGCAAATTATCCACTAGCTGAGCATGGACAAATTAAGAACAGATCAAATAGTCCATATCCAAATACTGTAATGAGGATATACAATTTAAGCCTTATGAACGTGGGTAGGTCATAAGGTAGGGGGATTATAAAGGATGGTAGGTCATTCCATAATATAGCAGTTTAGATTTAAAAAAACATAAATTTACATGACTCGTTAGCTACTTATATTGTTAGGCCAACATTGTGAAGGTGGTTTGTAAGTTCTATGGAGCAGTGGAAGTGGAAATAAAAGTAAATATAGAAGGCAGCATTATGGCAGCGAGATCAGCCAAGCCAATCATTCAGCCCATAGAGGCATTGAAATGTGTGGGGACAGGGACACACCCTTGTCGAATTCCAGTAGGAAGGGAAAAAATAAATCAGAATCCTACCACCATCTTAGGAGAACTGACTGTGTATGAATTTGAAACTATGAAATTGGTTATGTTGTTGATGGGAAATATTGACTTTACAACGGCACCTTATAAACTTATATATATATATTTTTTATCTTAATCTATTTCCCTTTTTACTTTACAATTTTCTATTCCCAAAAATGCTTGTTACAATTTCAAAGGTTGATGGGAAATATTGCCTTTACAACGGCACCTTATATCTTAATCTTTAGTTTGCACCTCATACACCAATATATATATTTGTTTTTATCTTGATCTTTTTTTTTTTTTTTTTTTTTTTTTTCTATTTCCAAAAGTGCCTGTTACAATTTCAATAGTGCACGTTTCATAATAACATCTTAAAGTACAGACGTACGATGTATCAGTAATTATCGCGGGGAAGATTTAACAAAATACATCATAACTCGGCCATCACTCCGTTAACCAACTTCCAAATTAAATCCGCTGGCGTTCACACGCAATCCTTCTGAAGGATTGCGTGTGATCGCCAGCGGATTTAACAGGGGAACAGTGTTGGCCGAGTTAGATGTGTTTTGTAAAATCTGCGGGAGTAGAACATGTCCCCCTACTCCCGCACCCTAAAAAACCCATGCACCCCCTTAAAACCTACCCAAACCTGTCACCCTATTACCTCACCCCTTTTAATAATACCATGAGTCCATGATCGTGTCAGTGGCAACGTCGTACAGTCCAAGAAATTCCAAAGGCGACAAGCTCTTCCAGATTAATATTTCATCACTTTTCACGTAAAGTACCTTCAGAAAGTAGAAAGTGCAAGTAAACTATGAGTGTATAATATTATGTCCTTTTCTGGTTACCACTCAAAAATTTCATTCAGTCACGTTCCACTTTTCATTGATAAGAAAACTAAGATTTATTACATAGAACTGAAAGATTTTGCCATAAACACTCATATTTTTCTTGCACTTTCTACTTGCTCAACTGTACTGTACGTACTGTAGTTAGTGGGTGAAGGGATGGATGAGTTAATTGATAATGGGATGAACTTGGATTGGAGCTCAGTGAATGGGATTGGAACAAAGCAGTGTTATGTTTGTAATGGGTTAAGCAACAGCAAGGGCAAATTATCCACTAGCTGAGCATGGACAAATTAAGAACAGATCAAATAGTCCATATCCAAATACTGTAATGAGGATATACAATTTAAGCCTTATGAACGTGGGTAGGTCATAAGGTAGGGGGATTATAAAGGATGGTAGGTCATTCCATAATATAGCAGTTTAGATTTAAAAAAACATAAATTTACATGACTCGTTAGCTACTTATATTGTTAGGCCAACATTGTGAAGGTGGTTTGTAAGTTCTATGGAGCAGTGGAAGTGGAAATAAAAGTAAATATAGAAGGCAGCATTATGGCAGCGAGATCAGCCAAGCCAATCATTCAGCCCATAGAGGCATTGAAATGTGTGGGGACAGGGACACACCCTTGTCGAATTCCAGTAGGAAGGGAAAAAATAAATCAGAATCCTACCACCATCTTAGGAGAACTGACTGTGTATGAATTTGAAACTATGAAATTGGTTATGTTGTTGATGGGAAATATTGACTTTACAACGGCACCTTATAAACTTATATATATATATTTTTTATCTTAATCTATTTCCCTTTTTACTTTACAATTTTCTATTCCCAAAAATGCTTGTTACAATTTCAAAGGTTGATGGGAAATATTGCCTTTACAACGGCACCTTATATCTTAATCTTTAGTTTGCACCTCATACACCAATATATATATTTGTTTTTATCTTGATCTTTTTTTTTTTTTTTTTTTTTTTTTTTTATTTCCAAAAGTGCCTGTTACAATTTCAATAGTGCACGTTTCATAATAACATCTTAAAGTACAGACGTACGATGTATCAGTAATTATCGCGGGGAAGATTTAACAAAATACATCATAACTCGGCCATCACTCCGTTAACCAACTTCCAAATTAAATCCGCTGGCGTTCACACGCAATCCTTCAGTTAGTTACCCCGGGAACCGGGGTAACTAACTGAAGGATTGCGTGTGATCGCCAGCGGATTTAACAGGGGAACAGTGTTGGCCGAGTTAGATGTGTTTTGTAAAATCTGCGGGAGTAGAACATGTCCCCCTACTCCCGCACCCTAAAAAACCCATGCACCCCCTTAAAACCTACCCAAACCTGTCACCCTATTACCTCACCCCTTTTAATAATACCATGAGTCCATGATCGTGTCAGTGGCAACGTCGTACAGTCCAAGAAATTCCAAAGGCGACAAGCTCTTCCAGATTAATATTTCATCACTTTTCACGTAAAGTACCTTCAGAAAGTAGAAAGTGCAAGTAAACTATGAGTGTATAATATTATGTCCTTTTCTGGTTACCACTCAAAAATTTCATTCAGTCACGTTCCACTTTTCATTGATAAGAAAACTAAGATTTATTACATAGAACTGAAAGATTTTGCCATAAACACTCATATTTTTCTTGCACTTTCTACTTGCTCAACTGTACTGTACGTACTGTAGTTAGTGGGTGAAGGGATGGATGAGTTAATTGATAATGGGATGAACTTGGATTGGAGCTCAGTGAATGGGATTGGAACAAAGCAGTGTTATGTTTGTAATGGGTTAAGCAACAGCAAGGGCAAATTATCCACTAGCTGAGCATGGACAAATTAAGAACAGATCAAATAGTCCATATCCAAATACTGTAATGAGGATATACAATTTAAGCCTTATGAACGTGGGTAGGTCATAAGGTAGGGGGATTATAAAGGATGGTAGGTCATTCCATAATATAGCAGTTTAGATTTAAAAAAACATAAATTTACATGACTCGTTAGCTACTTATATTGTTAGGCCAACATTGTGAAGGTGGTTTGTAAGTTCTATGGAGCAGTGGAAGTGGAAATAAAAGTAAATATAGAAGGCAGCATTATGGCAGCGAGATCAGCCAAGCCAATCATTCAGCCCATAGAGGCATTGAAATGTGTGGGGACAGGGACACACCCTTGTCGAATTCCAGTAGGAAGGGAAAAAATAAATCAGAATCCTACCACCATCTTAGGAGAACTGACTGTGTATGAATTTGAAACTATGAAATTGGTTATGTTGTTGATGGGAAATATTGACTTTACAACGGCACCTTATAAACTTATATATATATATTTTTTATCTTAATCTATTTCCCTTTTTACTTTACAATTTTCTATTCCCAAAAATGCTTGTTACAATTTCAAAGGTTGATGGGAAATATTGCCTTTACAACGGCACCTTATATCTTAATCTTTAGTTTGCACCTCATACACCAATATATATATTTGTTTTTATCTTGATCTTTTTTTTTTTTTTTTTTTTTTTTTTCTATTTCCAAAAGTGCCTGTTACAATTTCAATAGTGCACGTTTCATAATAACATCTTAAAGTACAGACGTACGATGTATCAGTAATTATCGCGGGGAAGATTTAACAAAATACATCATAACTCGGCCATCACTCCGTTAACCAACTTCCAAATTAAATCCGCTGGCGTTCACACGCAATCCTTCAGTTAGTTACCCCGGGAACCGGGGTAACTAACTGAAGGATTGCGTGTGATCGCCAGCGGATTTAACAGGGGAACAGTGTTGGCCGAGTTAGATGTGTTTTGTAAAATCTGCGGGAGTAGAACATGTCCCCCTACTCCCGCACCCTAAAAAACCCATGCACCCCCTTAAAACCTACCCAAACCTGTCACCCTATTACCTCACCCCTTTTAATAATACCATGAGTCCATGATCGTGTCAGTGGCAACGTCGTACAGTCCAAGAAATTCCAAAGGCGACAAGCTCTTCCAGATTAATATTTCATCACTTTTCACGTAAAGTACCTTCAGAAAGTAGAAAGTGCAAGTAAACTATGAGTGTATAATATTATGTCCTTTTCTGGTTACCACTCAAAAATTTCATTCAGTCACGTTCCACTTTTCATTGATAAGAAAACTAAGATTTATTACATAGAACTGAAAGATTTTGCCATAAACACTCATATTTTTCTTGCACTTTCTACTTGCTCAACTGTACTGTACGTACTGTAGTTAGTGGGTGAAGGGATGGATGAGTTAATTGATAATGGGATGAACTTGGATTGGAGCTCAGTGAATGGGATTGGAACAAAGCAGTGTTATGTTTGTAATGGGTTAAGCAACAGCAAGGGCAAATTATCCACTAGCTGAGCATGGACAAATTAAGAACAGATCAAATAGTCCATATCCAAATACTGTAATGAGGATATACAATTTAAGCCTTATGAACGTGGGTAGGTCATAAGGTAGGGGGATTATAAAGGATGGTAGGTCATTCCATAATATAGCAGTTTAGATTTAAAAAAACATAAATTTACATGACTCGTTAGCTACTTATATTGTTAGGCCAACATTGTGAAGGTGGTTTGTAAGTTCTATGGAGCAGTGGAAGTGGAAATAAAAGTAAATATAGAAGGCAGCATTATGGCAGCGAGATCAGCCAAGCCAATCATTCAGCCCATAGAGGCATTGAAATGTGTGGGGACAGGGACACACCCTTGTCGAATTCCAGTAGGAAGGGAAAAAATAAATCAGAATCCTACCACCATCTTAGGAGAACTGACTGTGTATGAATTTGAAACTATGAAATTGGTTATGTTGTTGATGGGAAATATTGACTTTACAACGGCACCTTATAAACTTATATATATATATATTTTTTATCTTAATCTATTTCCCTTTTTACTTTACAATTTTCTATTCCCAAAAATGCTTGTTACAATTTCAAAGGTTGATGGGAAATATTGCCTTTACAACGGCACCTTATATCTTAATCTTTAGTTTGCACCTCATACACCAATATATATATTTGTTTTTATCTTGATCTTTTTTTTTTTTTTTTTTTTTTTTTTCTATTTCCAAAAGTGCCTGTTACAATTTCAATAGTGCACGTTTCATAATAACATCTTAAAGTACAGACGTACGATGTATCAGTAATTATCGCGGGGAAGATTTAACAAAATACATCATAACTCGGCCATCACTCCGTTAACCAACTTCCAAATTAAATCCGCTGGCGGATTTAACAGGGGAACAGTGTTGGCCGAGTTAGATGTGTTTTGTAAAATCTGCGGGAGTAGAACATGTCCCCCTACTCCCGCACCCTAAAAAACCCATGCACCCCCTTAAAACCTACCCAAACCTGTCACCCTATTACCTCACCCCTTTTAATAATACCATGAGTCCATGATCGTGTCAGTGGCAACGTCGTACAGTCCAAGAAATTCCAAAGGCGACAAGCTCTTCCAGATTAATATTTCATCACTTTTCACGTAAAGTACCTTCAGAAAGTAGAAAGTGCAAGTAAACTATGAGTGTATAATATTATGTCCTTTTCTGGTTACCACTCAAAAATTTCATTCAGTCACGTTCCACTTTTCATTGATAAGAAAACTAAGATTTATTACATAGAACTGAAAGATTTTGCCATAAACACTCATATTTTTCTTGCACTTTCTACTTGCTCAACTGTACTGTACGTACTGTAGTTAGTGGGTGAAGGGATGGATGAGTTAATTGATAATGGGATGAACTTGGATTGGAGCTCAGTGAATGGGATTGGAACAAAGCAGTGTTATGTTTGTAATGGGTTAAGCAACAGCAAGGGCAAATTATCCACTAGCTGAGCATGGACAAATTAAGAACAGATCAAATAGTCCATATCCAAATACTGTAATGAGGATATACAATTTAAGCCTTATGAACGTGGGTAGGTCATAAGGTAGGGGGATTATAAAGGATGGTAGGTCATTCCATAATATAGCAGTTTAGATTTAAAAAAACATAAATTTACATGACTCGTTAGCTACTTATATTGTTAGGCCAACATTGTGAAGGTGGTTTGTAAGTTCTATGGAGCAGTGGAAGTGGAAATAAAAGTAAATATAGAAGGCAGCATTATGGCAGCGAGATCAGCCAAGCCAATCATTCAGCCCATAGAGGCATTGAAATGTGTGGGGACAGGGACACACCCTTGTCGAATTCCAGTAGGAAGGGAAAAAATAAATCAGAATCCTACCACCATCTTAGGAGAACTGACTGTGTATGAATTTGAAACTATGAAATTGGTTATGTTGTTGATGGGAAATATTGACTTTACAACGGCACCTTATAAACTTATATATATATATTTTTTATCTTAATCTATTTCCCTTTTTACTTTACAATTTTCTATTCCCAAAAATGCTTGTTACAATTTCAAAGGTTGATGGGAAATATTGCCTTTACAACGGCACCTTATATCTTAATCTTTAGTTTGCACCTCATACACCAATATATATATTTGTTTTTATCTTGATCTTTTTTTTTTTTTTTTTTTTTTTTTTCTATTTCCAAAAGTGCCTGTTACAATTTCAATAGTGCACGTTTCATAATAACATCTTAAAGTACAGACGTACGATGTATCAGTAATTATCGCGGGGAAGATTTAACAAAATACATCATAACTCGGCCATCACTCCGTTAACCAACTTCCAAATTAAATCCGCTGGCGTTCACACGCAATCCTTCAGTTAGTTACCCCGGGAACCGGGGTAACTAACTGAAGGATTGCGTGTGATCGCCAGCGGATTTAACAGGGGAACAGTGTTGGCCGAGTTAGATGTGTTTTGTAAAATCTGCGGGAGTAGAACATGTCCCCCTACTCCCGCACCCTAAAAAACCCATGCACCCCCTTAAAACCTACCCAAACCTGTCACCCTATTACCTCACCCCTTTTAATAATACCATGAGTCCATGATCGTGTCAGTGGCAACGTCGTACAGTCCAAGAAATTCCAAAGGCGACAAGCTCTTCCAGATTAATATTTCATCACTTTTCACGTAAAGTACCTTCAGAAAGTAGAAAGTGCAAGTAAACTATGAGTGTATAATATTATGTCCTTTTCTGGTTACCACTCAAAAATTTCATTCAGTCACGTTCCACTTTTCATTGATAAGAAAACTAAGATTTATTACATAGAACTGAAAGATTTTGCCATAAACACTCATATTTTTCTTGCACTTTCTACTTGCTCAACTGTACTGTACGTACTGTAGTTAGTGGGTGAAGGGATGGATGAGTTAATTGATAATGGGATGAACTTGGATTGGAGCTCAGTGAATGGGATTGGAACAAAGCAGTGTTATGTTTGTAATGGGTTAAGCAACAGCAAGGGCAAATTATCCACTAGCTGAGCATGGACAAATTAAGAACAGATCAAATAGTCCATATCCAAATACTGTAATGAGGATATACAATTTAAGCCTTATGAACGTGGGTAGGTCATAAGGTAGGGGGATTATAAAGGATGGTAGGTCATTCCATAATATAGCAGTTTAGATTTAAAAAAACATAAATTTACATGACTCGTTAGCTACTTATATTGTTAGGCCAACATTGTGAAGGTGGTTTGTAAGTTCTATGGAGCAGTGGAAGTGGAAATAAAAGTAAATATAGAAGGCAGCATTATGGCAGCGAGATCAGCCAAGCCAATCATTCAGCCCATAGAGGCATTGAAATGTGTGGGGACAGGGACACACCCTTGTCGAATTCCAGTAGGAAGGGAAAAAATAAATCAGAATCCTACCACCATCTTAGGAGAACTGACTGTGTATGAATTTGAAACTATGAAATTGGTTATGTTGTTGATGGGAAATATTGACTTTACAACGGCACCTTATAAACTTATATATATATATTTTTTATCTTAATCTATTTCCCTTTTTACTTTACAATTTTCTATTCCCAAAAATGCTTGTTACAATTTCAAAGGTTGATGGGAAATATTGCCTTTACAACGGCACCTTATATCTTAATCTTTAGTTTGCACCTCATACACCAATATATATATTTGTTTTTATCTTGATCTTTTTTTTTTTTTTTTTTTTTTTTTTCTATTTCCAAAAGTGCCTGTTACAATTTCAATAGTGCACGTTTCATAATAACATCTTAAAGTACAGACGTACGATGTATCAGTAATTATCGCGGGGAAGATTTAACAAAATACATCATAACTCGGCCATCACTCCGTTAACCAACTTCCAAATTAAATCCGCTGGCGTTCACACGCAATCCTTCAGTTAGTTACCCCGGGAACCGGGGTAACTAACTGAAGGATTGCGTGTGATCGCCAGCGGATTTAACAGGGGAACAGTGTTGGCCGAGTTAGATGTGTTTTGTAAAATCTGCGGGAGTAGAACATGTCCCCCTACTCCCGCACCCTAAAAAACCCATGCACCCCCTTAAAACCTACCCAAACCTGTCACCCTATTACCTCACCCCTTTTAATAATACCATGAGTCCATGATCGTGTCAGTGGCAACGTCGTACAGTCCAAGAAATTCCAAAGGCGACAAGCTCTTCCAGATTAATATTTCATCACTTTTCACGTAAAGTACCTTCAGAAAGTAGAAAGTGCAAGTAAACTATGAGTGTATAATATTATGTCCTTTTCTGGTTACCACTCAAAAATTTCATTCAGTCACGTTCCACTTTTCATTGATAAGAAAACTAAGATTTATTACATAGAACTGAAAGATTTTGCCATAAACACTCATATTTTTCTTGCACTTTCTACTTGCTCAACTGTACTGTACGTACTGTAGTTAGTGGGTGAAGGGATGGATGAGTTAATTGATAATGGGATGAACTTGGATTGGAGCTCAGTGAATGGGATTGGAACAAAGCAGTGTTATGTTTGTAATGGGTTAAGCAACAGCAAGGGCAAATTATCCACTAGCTGAGCATGGACAAATTAAGAACAGATCAAATAGTCCATATCCAAATACTGTAATGAGGATATACAATTTAAGCCTTATGAACGTGGGTAGGTCATAAGGTAGGGGGATTATAAAGGATGGTAGGTCATTCCATAATATAGCAGTTTAGATTTAAAAAAACATAAATTTACATGACTCGTTAGCTACTTATATTGTTAGGCCAACATTGTGAAGGTGGTTTGTAAGTTCTATGGAGCAGTGGAAGTGGAAATAAAAGTAAATATAGAAGGCAGCATTATGGCAGCGAGATCAGCCAAGCCAATCATTCAGCCCATAGAGGCATTGAAATGTGTGGGGACAGGGACACACCCTTGTCGAATTCCAGTAGGAAGGGAAAAAATAAATCAGAATCCTACCACCATCTTAGGAGAACTGACTGTGTATGAATTTGAAACTATGAAATTGGTTATGTTGTTGATGGGAAATATTGACTTTACAACGGCACCTTATAAACTTATATATATATATTTTTTATCTTAATCTATTTCCCTTTTTACTTTACAATTTTCTATTCCCAAAAATGCTTGTTACAATTTCAAAGGTTGATGGGAAATATTGCCTTTACAACGGCACCTTATATCTTAATCTTTAGTTTGCACCTCATACACCAATATATATATTTGTTTTTATCTTGATCTTTTTTTTTTTTTTTTTTTTTTTTTTCTATTTCCAAAAGTGCCTGTTACAATTTCAATAGTGCACGTTTCATAATAACATCTTAAAGTACAGACGTACGATGTATCAGTAATTATCGCGGGGAAGATTTAACAAAATACATCATAACTCGGCCATCACTCCGTTAACCAACTTCCAAATTAAATCCGCTGGCGTTCACACGCAATCCTTCAGTTAGTTACCCCGGGAACCGGGGTAACTAACTGAAGGATTGCGTGTGATCGCCAGCGGATTTAACAGGGGAACAGTGTTGGCCGAGTTAGATGTGTTTTGTAAAATCTGCGGGAGTAGAACATGTCCCCCTACTCCCGCACCCTAAAAAACCCATGCACCCCCTTAAAACCTACCCAAACCTGTCACCCTATTACCTCACCCCTTTTAATAATACCATGAGTCCATGATCGTGTCAGTGGCAACGTCGTACAGTCCAAGAAATTCCAAAGGCGACAAGCTCTTCCAGATTAATATTTCATCACTTTTCACGTAAAGTACCTTCAGAAAGTAGAAAGTGCAAGTAAACTATGAGTGTATAATATTATGTCCTTTTCTGGTTACCACTCAAAAATTTCATTCAGTCACGTTCCACTTTTCATTGATAAGAAAACTAAGATTTATTACATAGAACTGAAAGATTTTGCCATAAACACTCATATTTTTCTTGCACTTTCTACTTGCTCAACTGTACTGTACGTACTGTAGTTAGTGGGTGAAGGGATGGATGAGTTAATTGATAATGGGATGAACTTGGATTGGAGCTCAGTGAATGGGATTGGAACAAAGCAGTGTTATGTTTGTAATGGGTTAAGCAACAGCAAGGGCAAATTATCCACTAGCTGAGCATGGACAAATTAAGAACAGATCAAATAGTCCATATCCAAATACTGTAATGAGGATATACAATTTAAGCCTTATGAACGTGGGTAGGTCATAAGGTAGGGGGATTATAAAGGATGGTAGGTCATTCCATAATATAGCAGTTTAGATTTAAAAAAACATAAATTTACATGACTCGTTAGCTACTTATATTGTTAGGCCAACATTGTGAAGGTGGTTTGTAAGTTCTATGGAGCAGTGGAAGTGGAAATAAAAGTAAATATAGAAGGCAGCATTATGGCAGCGAGATCAGCCAAGCCAATCATTCAGCCCATAGAGGCATTGAAATGTGTGGGGACAGGGACACACCCTTGTCGAATTCCAGTAGGAAGGGAAAAAATAAATCAGAATCCTACCACCATCTTAGGAGAACTGACTGTGTATGAATTTGAAACTATGAAATTGGTTATGTTGTTGATGGGAAATATTGACTTTACAACGGCACCTTATAAACTTATATATATATATTTTTTATCTTAATCTATTTCCCTTTTTACTTTACAATTTTCTATTCCCAAAAATGCTTGTTACAATTTCAAAGGTTGATGGGAAATATTGCCTTTACAACGGCACCTTATATCTTAATCTTTAGTTTGCACCTCATACACCAATATATATATTTGTTTTTATCTTGATCTTTTTTTTTTTTTTTTTTTTTTTTTTCTATTTCCAAAAGTGCCTGTTACAATTTCAATAGTGCACGTTTCATAATAACATCTTAAAGTACAGACGTACGATGTATCAGTAATTATCGCGGGGAAGATTTAACAAAATACATCATAACTCGGCCATCACTCCGTTAACCAACTTCCAAATTAAATCCGCTGGCGTTCACACGCAATCCTTCTGAAGGATTGCGTGTGATCGCCAGCGGATTTAACAGGGGAACAGTGTTGGCCGAGTTAGATGTGTTTTGTAAAATCTGCGGGAGTAGAACATGTCCCCCTACTCCCGCACCCTAAAAAACCCATGCACCCCCTTAAAACCTACCCAAACCTGTCACCCTATTACCTCACCCCTTTTAATAATACCATGAGTCCATGATCGTGTCAGTGGCAACGTCGTACAGTCCAAGAAATTCCAAAGGCGACAAGCTCTTCCAGATTAATATTTCATCACTTTTCACGTAAAGTACCTTCAGAAAGTAGAAAGTGCAAGTAAACTATGAGTGTATAATATTATGTCCTTTTCTGGTTACCACTCAAAAATTTCATTCAGTCACGTTCCACTTTTCATTGATAAGAAAACTAAGATTTATTACATAGAACTGAAAGATTTTGCCATAAACACTCATATTTTTCTTGCACTTTCTACTTGCTCAACTGTACTGTACGTACTGTAGTTAGTGGGTGAAGGGATGGATGAGTTAATTGATAATGGGATGAACTTGGATTGGAGCTCAGTGAATGGGATTGGAACAAAGCAGTGTTATGTTTGTAATGGGTTAAGCAACAGCAAGGGCAAATTATCCACTAGCTGAGCATGGACAAATTAAGAACAGATCAAATAGTCCATATCCAAATACTGTAATGAGGATATACAATTTAAGCCTTATGAACGTGGGTAGGTCATAAGGTAGGGGGATTATAAAGGATGGTAGGTCATTCCATAATATAGCAGTTTAGATTTAAAAAAACATAAATTTACATGACTCGTTAGCTACTTATATTGTTAGGCCAACATTGTGAAGGTGGTTTGTAAGTTCTATGGAGCAGTGGAAGTGGAAATAAAAGTAAATATAGAAGGCAGCATTATGGCAGCGAGATCAGCCAAGCCAATCATTCAGCCCATAGAGGCATTGAAATGTGTGGGGACAGGGACACACCCTTGTCGAATTCCAGTAGGAAGGGAAAAAATAAATCAGAATCCTACCACCATCTTAGGAGAACTGACTGTGTATGAATTTGAAACTATGAAATTGGTTATGTTGTTGATGGGAAATATTGACTTTACAACGGCACCTTATAAACTTATATATATATATTTTTTATCTTAATCTATTTCCCTTTTTACTTTACAATTTTCTATTCCCAAAAATGCTTGTTACAATTTCAAAGGTTGATGGGAAATATTGCCTTTACAACGGCACCTTATATCTTAATCTTTAGTTTGCACCTCATACACCAATATATATATTTGTTTTTATCTTGATCTTTTTTTTTTTTTTTTTTTTTTTTTTTTATTTCCAAAAGTGCCTGTTACAATTTCAATAGTGCACGTTTCATAATAACATCTTAAAGTACAGACGTACGATGTATCAGTAATTATCGCGGGGAAGATTTAACAAAATACATCATAACTCGGCCATCACTCCGTTAACCAACTTCCAAATTAAATCCGCTGGCGTTCACACGCAATCCTTCAGTTAGTTACCCCGGGAACCGGGGTAACTAACTGAAGGATTGCGTGTGATCGCCAGCGGATTTAACAGGGGAACAGTGTTGGCCGAGTTAGATGTGTTTTGTAAAATCTGCGGGAGTAGAACATGTCCCCCTACTCCCGCACCCTAAAAAACCCATGCACCCCCTTAAAACCTACCCAAACCTGTCACCCTATTACCTCACCCCTTTTAATAATACCATGAGTCCATGATCGTGTCAGTGGCAACGTCGTACAGTCCAAGAAATTCCAAAGGCGACAAGCTCTTCCAGATTAATATTTCATCACTTTTCACGTAAAGTACCTTCAGAAAGTAGAAAGTGCAAGTAAACTATGAGTGTATAATATTATGTCCTTTTCTGGTTACCACTCAAAAATTTCATTCAGTCACGTTCCACTTTTCATTGATAAGAAAACTAAGATTTATTACATAGAACTGAAAGATTTTGCCATAAACACTCATATTTTTCTTGCACTTTCTACTTGCTCAACTGTACTGTACGTACTGTAGTTAGTGGGTGAAGGGATGGATGAGTTAATTGATAATGGGATGAACTTGGATTGGAGCTCAGTGAATGGGATTGGAACAAAGCAGTGTTATGTTTGTAATGGGTTAAGCAACAGCAAGGGCAAATTATCCACTAGCTGAGCATGGACAAATTAAGAACAGATCAAATAGTCCATATCCAAATACTGTAATGAGGATATACAATTTAAGCCTTATGAACGTGGGTAGGTCATAAGGTAGGGGGATTATAAAGGATGGTAGGTCATTCCATAATATAGCAGTTTAGATTTAAAAAAACATAAATTTACATGACTCGTTAGCTACTTATATTGTTAGGCCAACATTGTGAAGGTGGTTTGTAAGTTCTATGGAGCAGTGGAAGTGGAAATAAAAGTAAATATAGAAGGCAGCATTATGGCAGCGAGATCAGCCAAGCCAATCATTCAGCCCATAGAGGCATTGAAATGTGTGGGGACAGGGACACACCCTTGTCGAATTCCAGTAGGAAGGGAAAAAATAAATCAGAATCCTACCACCATCTTAGGAGAACTGACTGTGTATGAATTTGAAACTATGAAATTGGTTATGTTGTTGATGGGAAATATTGACTTTACAACGGCACCTTATAAACTTATATATATATATTTTTTATCTTAATCTATTTCCCTTTTTACTTTACAATTTTCTATTCCCAAAAATGCTTGTTACAATTTCAAAGGTTGATGGGAAATATTGCCTTTACAACGGCACCTTATATCTTAATCTTTAGTTTGCACCTCATACACCAATATATATATTTGTTTTTATCTTGATCTTTTTTTTTTTTTTTTTTTTTTTTTTCTATTTCCAAAAGTGCCTGTTACAATTTCAATAGTGCACGTTTCATAATAACATCTTAAAGTACAGACGTACGATGTATCAGTAATTATCGCGGGGAAGATTTAACAAAATACATCATAACTCGGCCATCACTCCGTTAACCAACTTCCAAATTAAATCCGCTGGCGTTCACACGCAATCCTTCTGAAGGATTGCGTGTGATCGCCAGCGGATTTAACAGGGGAACAGTGTTGGCCGAGTTAGATGTGTTTTGTAAAATCTGCGGGAGTAGAACATGTCCCCCTACTCCCGCACCCTAAAAAACCCATGCACCCCCTTAAAACCTACCCAAACCTGTCACCCTATTACCTCACCCCTTTTAATAATACCATGAGTCCATGATCGTGTCAGTGGCAACGTCGTACAGTCCAAGAAATTCCAAAGGCGACAAGCTCTTCCAGATTAATATTTCATCACTTTTCACGTAAAGTACCTTCAGAAAGTAGAAAGTGCAAGTAAACTATGAGTGTATAATATTATGTCCTTTTCTGGTTACCACTCAAAAATTTCATTCAGTCACGTTCCACTTTTCATTGATAAGAAAACTAAGATTTATTACATAGAACTGAAAGATTTTGCCATAAACACTCATATTTTTCTTGCACTTTCTACTTGCTCAACTGTACTGTACGTACTGTAGTTAGTGGGTGAAGGGATGGATGAGTTAATTGATAATGGGATGAACTTGGATTGGAGCTCAGTGAATGGGATTGGAACAAAGCAGTGTTATGTTTGTAATGGGTTAAGCAACAGCAAGGGCAAATTATCCACTAGCTGAGCATGGACAAATTAAGAACAGATCAAATAGTCCATATCCAAATACTGTAATGAGGATATACAATTTAAGCCTTATGAACGTGGGTAGGTCATAAGGTAGGGGGATTATAAAGGATGGTAGGTCATTCCATAATATAGCAGTTTAGATTTAAAAAAACATAAATTTACATGACTCGTTAGCTACTTATATTGTTAGGCCAACATTGTGAAGGTGGTTTGTAAGTTCTATGGAGCAGTGGAAGTGGAAATAAAAGTAAATATAGAAGGCAGCATTATGGCAGCGAGATCAGCCAAGCCAATCATTCAGCCCATAGAGGCATTGAAATGTGTGGGGACAGGGACACACCCTTGTCGAATTCCAGTAGGAAGGGAAAAAATAAATCAGAATCCTACCACCATCTTAGGAGAACTGACTGTGTATGAATTTGAAACTATGAAATTGGTTATGTTGTTGATGGGAAATATTGACTTTACAACGGCACCTTATAAACTTATATATATATATTTTTTATCTTAATCTATTTCCCTTTTTACTTTACAATTTTCTATTCCCAAAAATGCTTGTTACAATTTCAAAGGTTGATGGGAAATATTGCCTTTACAACGGCACCTTATATCTTAATCTTTAGTTTGCACCTCATACACCAATATATATATTTGTTTTTATCTTGATCTTTTTTTTTTTTTTTTTTTTTTTTTTTTATTTCCAAAAGTGCCTGTTACAATTTCAATAGTGCACGTTTCATAATAACATCTTAAAGTACAGACGTACGATGTATCAGTAATTATCGCGGGGAAGATTTAACAAAATACATCATAACTCGGCCATCACTCCGTTAACCAACTTCCAAATTAAATCCGCTGGCGTTCACACGCAATCCTTCAGTTAGTTACCCCGGGAACCGGGGTAACTAACTGAAGGATTGCGTGTGATCGCCAGCGGATTTAACAGGGGAACAGTGTTGGCCGAGTTAGATGTGTTTTGTAAAATCTGCGGGAGTAGAACATGTCCCCCTACTCCCGCACCCTAAAAAACCCATGCACCCCCTTAAAACCTACCCAAACCTGTCACCCTATTACCTCACCCCTTTTAATAATACCATGAGTCCATGATCGTGTCAGTGGCAACGTCGTACAGTCCAAGAAATTCCAAAGGCGACAAGCTCTTCCAGATTAATATTTCATCACTTTTCACGTAAAGTACCTTCAGAAAGTAGAAAGTGCAAGTAAACTATGAGTGTATAATATTATGTCCTTTTCTGGTTACCACTCAAAAATTTCATTCAGTCACGTTCCACTTTTCATTGATAAGAAAACTAAGATTTATTACATAGAACTGAAAGATTTTGCCATAAACACTCATATTTTTCTTGCACTTTCTACTTGCTCAACTGTACTGTACGTACTGTAGTTAGTGGGTGAAGGGATGGATGAGTTAATTGATAATGGGATGAACTTGGATTGGAGCTCAGTGAATGGGATTGGAACAAAGCAGTGTTATGTTTGTAATGGGTTAAGCAACAGCAAGGGCAAATTATCCACTAGCTGAGCATGGACAAATTAAGAACAGATCAAATAGTCCATATCCAAATACTGTAATGAGGATATACAATTTAAGCCTTATGAACGTGGGTAGGTCATAAGGTAGGGGGATTATAAAGGATGGTAGGTCATTCCATAATATAGCAGTTTAGATTTAAAAAAACATAAATTTACATGACTCGTTAGCTACTTATATTGTTAGGCCAACATTGTGAAGGTGGTTTGTAAGTTCTATGGAGCAGTGGAAGTGGAAATAAAAGTAAATATAGAAGGCAGCATTATGGCAGCGAGATCAGCCAAGCCAATCATTCAGCCCATAGAGGCATTGAAATGTGTGGGGACAGGGACACACCCTTGTCGAATTCCAGTAGGAAGGGAAAAAATAAATCAGAATCCTACCACCATCTTAGGAGAACTGACTGTGTATGAATTTGAAACTATGAAATTGGTTATGTTGTTGATGGGAAATATTGACTTTACAACGGCACCTTATAAACTTATATATATATATTTTTTATCTTAATCTATTTCCCTTTTTACTTTACAATTTTCTATTCCCAAAAATGCTTGTTACAATTTCAAAGGTTGATGGGAAATATTGCCTTTACAACGGCACCTTATATCTTAATCTTTAGTTTGCACCTCATACACCAATATATATATTTGTTTTTATCTTGATCTTTTTTTTTTTTTTCTTTTTTTTTTTCTATTTCCAAAAGTGCCTGTTACAATTTCAATAGTGCACGTTTCATAATAACATCTTAAAGTACAGACGTACGATGTATCAGTAATTATCGCGGGGAAGATTTAACAAAATACATCATAACTCGGCCATCACTCCGTTAACCAACTTCCAAATTAAATCCGCTGGCGCCAGCGGATTTAACAGGGGAACAGTGTTGGCCGAGTTAGATGTGTTTTGTAAAATCTGCGGGAGTAGAACATGTCCCCCTACTCCCGCACCCTAAAAAACCCATGCACCCCCTTAAAACCTACCCAAACCTGTCACCCTATTACCTCACCCCTTTTAATAATACCATGAGTCCATGATCGTGTCAGTGGCAACGTCGTACAGTCCAAGAAATTCCAAAGGCGACAAGCTCTTCCAGATTAATATTTCATCACTTTTCACGTAAAGTACCTTCAGAAAGTAGAAAGTGCAAGTAAACTATGAGTGTATAATATTATGTCCTTTTCTGGTTACCACTCAAAAATTTCATTCAGTCACGTTCCACTTTTCATTGATAAGAAAACTAAGATTTATTACATAGAACTGAAAGATTTTGCCATAAACACTCATATTTTTCTTGCACTTTCTACTTGCTCAACTGTACTGTACGTACTGTAGTTAGTGGGTGAAGGGATGGATGAGTTAATTGATAATGGGATGAACTTGGATTGGAGCTCAGTGAATGGGATTGGAACAAAGCAGTGTTATGTTTGTAATGGGTTAAGCAACAGCAAGGGCAAATTATCCACTAGCTGAGCATGGACAAATTAAGAACAGATCAAATAGTCCATATCCAAATACTGTAATGAGGATATACAATTTAAGCCTTATGAACGTGGGTAGGTCATAAGGTAGGGGGATTATAAAGGATGGTAGGTCATTCCATAATATAGCAGTTTAGATTTAAAAAAACATAAATTTACATGACTCGTTAGCTACTTATATTGTTAGGCCAACATTGTGAAGGTGGTTTGTAAGTTCTATGGAGCAGTGGAAGTGGAAATAAAAGTAAATATAGAAGGCAGCATTATGGCAGCGAGATCAGCCAAGCCAATCATTCAGCCCATAGAGGCATTGAAATGTGTGGGGACAGGGACACACCCTTGTCGAATTCCAGTAGGAAGGGAAAAAATAAATCAGAATCCTACCACCATCTTAGGAGAACTGACTGTGTATGAATTTGAAACTATGAAATTGGTTATGTTGTTGATGGGAAATATTGACTTTACAACGGCACCTTATAAACTTATATATATATATTTTTTATCTTAATCTATTTCCCTTTTTACTTTACAATTTTCTATTCCCAAAAATGCTTGTTACAATTTCAAAGGTTGATGGGAAATATTGCCTTTACAACGGCACCTTATATCTTAATCTTTAGTTTGCACCTCATACACCAATATATATATTTGTTTTTATCTTGATCTTTTTTTTTTTTTTTTTTTTTTTTTTTTATTTCCAAAAGTGCCTGTTACAATTTCAATAGTGCACGTTTCATAATAACATCTTAAAGTACAGACGTACGATGTATCAGTAATTATCGCGGGGAAGATTTAACAAAATACATCATAACTCGGCCATCACTCCGTTAACCAACTTCCAAATTAAATCCGCTGGCGTTCACACGCAATCCTTCAGTTAGTTACCCCGGGAACCGGGGTAACTAACTGAAGGATTGCGTGTGATCGCCAGCGGATTTAACAGGGGAACAGTGTTGGCCGAGTTAGATGTGTTTCGTAAAATCTGCGGGAGTAGAACATGTCCCCCTACTCCCGCACCCTAAAAAACCCATGCACCCCCTTAAAACCTACCCAAACCTGTCACCCTATTACCTCACCCCTTTTAATAATACCATGAGTCCATGATCGTGTCAGTGGCAACGTCGTACAGTCCAAGAAATTCCAAAGGCGACAAGCTCTTCCAGATTAATATTTCATCACTTTTCACGTAAAGTACCTTCAGAAAGTAGAAAGTGCAAGTAAACTATGAGTGTATAATATTATGTCCTTTTCTGGTTACCACTCAAAAATTTCATTCAGTCACGTTCCACTTTTCATTGATAAGAAAACTAAGATTTATTACATAGAACTGAAAGATTTTGCCATAAACACTCATATTTTTCTTGCACTTTCTACTTGCTCAACTGTACTGTACGTACTGTAGTTAGTGGGTGAAGGGATGGATGAGTTAATTGATAATGGGATGAACTTGGATTGGAGCTCAGTGAATGGGATTGGAACAAAGCAGTGTTATGTTTGTAATGGGTTAAGCAACAGCAAGGGCAAATTATCCACTAGCTGAGCATGGACAAATTAAGAACAGATCAAATAGTCCATATCCAAATACTGTAATGAGGATATACAATTTAAGCCTTATGAACGTGGGTAGGTCATAAGGTAGGGGGATTATAAAGGATGGTAGGTCATTCCATAATATAGCAGTTTAGATTTAAAAAAACATAAATTTACATGACTCGTTAGCTACTTATATTGTTAGGCCAACATTGTGAAGGTGGTTTGTAAGTTCTATGGAGCAGTGGAAGTGGAAATAAAAGTAAATATAGAAGGCAGCATTATGGCAGCGAGATCAGCCAAGCCAATCATTCAGCCCATAGAGGCATTGAAATGTGTGGGGACAGGGACACACCCTTGTCGAATTCCAGTAGGAAGGGAAAAAATAAATCAGAATCCTACCACCATCTTAGGAGAACTGACTGTGTATGAATTTGAAACTATGAAATTGGTTATGTTGTTGATGGGAAATATTGACTTTACAACGGCACCTTATAAACTTATATATATATATTTTTTATCTTAATCTATTTCCCTTTTTACTTTACAATTTTCTATTCCCAAAAATGCTTGTTACAATTTCAAAGGTTGATGGGAAATATTGCCTTTACAACGGCACCTTATATCTTAATCTTTAGTTTGCACCTCATACACCAATATATATATTTGTTTTTATCTTGATCTTTTTTTTTTTTTTTTTTTTTTTTTTCTATTTCCAAAAGTGCCTGTTACAATTTCAATAGTGCACGTTTCATAATAACATCTTAAAGTACAGACGTACGATGTATCAGTAATTATCGCGGGGAAGATTTAACAAAATACATCATAACTCGGCCATCACTCCGTTAACCAACTTCCAAATTAAATCCGCTGGCGTTCACACGCAATCCTTCAGTTAGTTACCCCGGGAACCGGGGTAACTAACTGAAGGATTGCGTGTGATCGCCAGCGGATTTAACAGGGGAACAGTGTTGGCCGAGTTAGATGTGTTTTGTAAAATCTGCGGGAGTAGAACATGTCCCCCTACTCCCGCACCCTAAAAAACCCATGCACCCCCTTAAAACCTACCCAAACCTGTCACCCTATTACCTCACCCCTTTTAATAATACCATGAGTCCATGATCGTGTCAGTGGCAACGTCGTACAGTCCAAGAAATTCCAAAGGCGACAAGCTCTTCCAGATTAATATTTCATCACTTTTCACGTAAAGTACCTTCAGAAAGTAGAAAGTGCAAGTAAACTATGAGTGTATAATATTATGTCCTTTTCTGGTTACCACTCAAAAATTTCATTCAGTCACGTTCCACTTTTCATTGATAAGAAAACTAAGATTTATTACATAGAACTGAAAGATTTTGCCATAAACACTCATATTTTTCTTGCACTTTCTACTTGCTCAACTGTACTGTACGTACTGTAGTTAGTGGGTGAAGGGATGGATGAGTTAATTGATAATGGGATGAACTTGGATTGGAGCTCAGTGAATGGGATTGGAACAAAGCAGTGTTATGTTTGTAATGGGTTAAGCAACAGCAAGGGCAAATTATCCACTAGCTGAGCATGGACAAATTAAGAACAGATCAAATAGTCCATATCCAAATACTGTAATGAGGATATACAATTTAAGCCTTATGAACGTGGGTAGGTCATAAGGTAGGGGGATTATAAAGGATGGTAGGTCATTCCATAATATAGCAGTTTAGATTTAAAAAAACATAAATTTACATGACTCGTTAGCTACTTATATTGTTAGGCCAACATTGTGAAGGTGGTTTGTAAGTTCTATGGAGCAGTGGAAGTGGAAATAAAAGTAAATATAGAAGGCAGCATTATGGCAGCGAGATCAGCCAAGCCAATCATTCAGCCCATAGAGGCATTGAAATGTGTGGGGACAGGGACACACCCTTGTCGAATTCCAGTAGGAAGGGAAAAAATAAATCAGAATCCTACCACCATCTTAGGAGAACTGACTGTGTATGAATTTGAAACTATGAAATTGGTTATGTTGTTGATGGGAAATATTGACTTTACAACGGCACCTTATAAACTTATATATATATATATTTTTTATCTTAATCTATTTCCCTTTTTACTTTACAATTTTCTATTCCCAAAAATGCTTGTTACAATTTCAAAGGTTGATGGGAAATATTGCCTTTACAACGGCACCTTATATCTTAATCTTTAGTTTGCACCTCATACACCAATATATATATTTGTTTTTATCTTGATCTTTTTTTTTTTTTTTTTTTTTTTTTTCTATTTCCAAAAGTGCCTGTTACAATTTCAATAGTGCACGTTTCATAATAACATCTTAAAGTACAGACGTACGATGTATCAGTAATTATCGCGGGGAAGATTTAACAAAATACATCATAACTCGGCCATCACTCCGTTAACCAACTTCCAAATTAAATCCGCTGGCGGATTTAACAGGGGAACAGTGTTGGCCGAGTTAGATGTGTTTTGTAAAATCTGCGGGAGTAGAACATGTCCCCCTACTCCCGCACCCTAAAAAACCCATGCACCCCCTTAAAACCTACCCAAACCTGTCACCCTATTACCTCACCCCTTTTAATAATACCATGAGTCCATGATCGTGTCAGTGGCAACGTCGTACAGTCCAAGAAATTCCAAAGGCGACAAGCTCTTCCAGATTAATATTTCATCACTTTTCACGTAAAGTACCTTCAGAAAGTAGAAAGTGCAAGTAAACTATGAGTGTATAATATTATGTCCTTTTCTGGTTACCACTCAAAAATTTCATTCAGTCACGTTCCACTTTTCATTGATAAGAAAACTAAGATTTATTACATAGAACTGAAAGATTTTGCCATAAACACTCATATTTTTCTTGCACTTTCTACTTGCTCAACTGTACTGTACGTACTGTAGTTAGTGGGTGAAGGGATGGATGAGTTAATTGATAATGGGATGAACTTGGATTGGAGCTCAGTGAATGGGATTGGAACAAAGCAGTGTTATGTTTGTAATGGGTTAAGCAACAGCAAGGGCAAATTATCCACTAGCTGAGCATGGACAAATTAAGAACAGATCAAATAGTCCATATCCAAATACTGTAATGAGGATATACAATTTAAGCCTTATGAACGTGGGTAGGTCATAAGGTAGGGGGATTATAAAGGATGGTAGGTCATTCCATAATATAGCAGTTTAGATTTAAAAAAACATAAATTTACATGACTCGTTAGCTACTTATATTGTTAGGCCAACATTGTGAAGGTGGTTTGTAAGTTCTATGGAGCAGTGGAAGTGGAAATAAAAGTAAATATAGAAGGCAGCATTATGGCAGCGAGATCAGCCAAGCCAATCATTCAGCCCATAGAGGCATTGAAATGTGTGGGGACAGGGACACACCCTTGTCGAATTCCAGTAGGAAGGGAAAAAATAAATCAGAATCCTACCACCATCTTAGGAGAACTGACTGTGTATGAATTTGAAACTATGAAATTGGTTATGTTGTTGATGGGAAATATTGACTTTACAACGGCACCTTATAAACTTATATATATATATTTTTTATCTTAATCTATTTCCCTTTTTACTTTACAATTTTCTATTCCCAAAAATGCTTGTTACAATTTCAAAGGTTGATGGGAAATATTGCCTTTACAACGGCACCTTATATCTTAATCTTTAGTTTGCACCTCATACACCAATATATATATTTGTTTTTATCTTGATCTTTTTTTTTTTTTTTTTTTTTTTTTTCTATTTCCAAAAGTGCCTGTTACAATTTCAATAGTGCACGTTTCATAATAACATCTTAAAGTACAGACGTACGATGTATCAGTAATTATCGCGGGGAAGATTTAACAAAATACATCATAACTCGGCCATCACTCCGTTAACCAACTTCCAAATTAAATCCGCTGGCGTTCACACGCAATCCTTCAGTTAGTTACCCCGGGAACCGGGGTAACTAACTGAAGGATTGCGTGTGATCGCCAGCGGATTTAACAGGGGAACAGTGTTGGCCGAGTTAGATGTGTTTTGTAAAATCTGCGGGAGTAGAACATGTCCCCCTACTCCCGCACCCTAAAAAACCCATGCACCCCCTTAAAACCTACCCAAACCTGTCACCCTATTACCTCACCCCTTTTAATAATACCATGAGTCCATGATCGTGTCAGTGGCAACGTCGTACAGTCCAAGAAATTCCAAAGGCGACAAGCTCTTCCAGATTAATATTTCATCACTTTTCACGTAAAGTACCTTCAGAAAGTAGAAAGTGCAAGTAAACTATGAGTGTATAATATTATGTCCTTTTCTGGTTACCACTCAAAAATTTCATTCAGTCACGTTCCACTTTTCATTGATAAGAAAACTAAGATTTATTACATAGAACTGAAAGATTTTGCCATAAACACTCATATTTTTCTTGCACTTTCTACTTGCTCAACTGTACTGTACGTACTGTAGTTAGTGGGTGAAGGGATGGATGAGTTAATTGATAATGGGATGAACTTGGATTGGAGCTCAGTGAATGGGATTGGAACAAAGCAGTGTTATGTTTGTAATGGGTTAAGCAACAGCAAGGGCAAATTATCCACTAGCTGAGCATGGACAAATTAAGAACAGATCAAATAGTCCATATCCAAATACTGTAATGAGGATATACAATTTAAGCCTTATGAACGTGGGTAGGTCATAAGGTAGGGGGATTATAAAGGATGGTAGGTCATTCCATAATATAGCAGTTTAGATTTAAAAAAACATAAATTTACATGACTCGTTAGCTACTTATATTGTTAGGCCAACATTGTGAAGGTGGTTTGTAAGTTCTATGGAGCAGTGGAAGTGGAAATAAAAGTAAATATAGAAGGCAGCATTATGGCAGCGAGATCAGCCAAGCCAATCATTCAGCCCATAGAGGCATTGAAATGTGTGGGGACAGGGACACACCCTTGTCGAATTCCAGTAGGAAGGGAAAAAATAAATCAGAATCCTACCACCATCTTAGGAGAACTGACTGTGTATGAATTTGAAACTATGAAATTGGTTATGTTGTTGATGGGAAATATTGACTTTACAACGGCACCTTATAAACTTATATATATATATTTTTTATCTTAATCTATTTCCCTTTTTACTTTACAATTTTCTATTCCCAAAAATGCTTGTTACAATTTCAAAGGTTGATGGGAAATATTGCCTTTACAACGGCACCTTATATCTTAATCTTTAGTTTGCACCTCATACACCAATATATATATTTGTTTTTATCTTGATCTTTTTTTTTTTTTTTTTTTTTTTTTTTCTATTTCCAAAAGTGCCTGTTACAATTTCAATAGTGCACGTTTCATAATAACATCTTAAAGTACAGACGTACGATGTATCAGTAATTATCGCGGGGAAGATTTAACAAAATACATCATAACTCGGCCATCACTCCGTTAACCAACTTCCAAATTAAATCCGCTGGCGTTCACACGCAATCCTTCAGTTAGTTACCCCGGGAACCGGGGTAACTAACTGAAGGATTGCGTGTGATCGCCAGCGGATTTAACAGGGGAACAGTGTTGGCCGAGTTAGATGTGTTTTGTAAAATCTGCGGGAGTAGAACATGTCCCCCTACTCCCGCACCCTAAAAAACCCATGCACCCCCTTAAAACCTACCCAAACCTGTCACCCTATTACCTCACCCCTTTTAATAATACCATGAGTCCATGATCGTGTCAGTGGCAACGTCGTACAGTCCAAGAAATTCCAAAGGCGACAAGCTCTTCCAGATTAATATTTCATCACTTTTCACGTAAAGTACCTTCAGAAAGTAGAAAGTGCAAGTAAACTATGAGTGTATAATATTATGTCCTTTTCTGGTTACCACTCAAAAATTTCATTCAGTCACGTTCCACTTTTCATTGATAAGAAAACTAAGATTTATTACATAGAACTGAAAGATTTTGCCATAAACACTCATATTTTTCTTGCACTTTCTACTTGCTCAACTGTACTGTACGTACTGTAGTTAGTGGGTGAAGGGATGGATGAGTTAATTGATAATGGGATGAACTTGGATTGGAGCTCAGTGAATGGGATTGGAACAAAGCAGTGTTATGTTTGTAATGGGTTAAGCAACAGCAAGGGCAAATTATCCACTAGCTGAGCATGGACAAATTAAGAACAGATCAAATAGTCCATATCCAAATACTGTAATGAGGATATACAATTTAAGCCTTATGAACGTGGGTAGGTCATAAGGTAGGGGGATTATAAAGGATGGTAGGTCATTCCATAATATAGCAGTTTAGATTTAAAAAAACATAAATTTACATGACTCGTTAGCTACTTATATTGTTAGGCCAACATTGTGAAGGTGGTTTGTAAGTTCTATGGAGCAGTGGAAGTGGAAATAAAAGTAAATATAGAAGGCAGCATTATGGCAGCGAGATCAGCCAAGCCAATCATTCAGCCCATAGAGGCATTGAAATGTGTGGGGACAGGGACACACCCTTGTCGAATTCCAGTAGGAAGGGAAAAAATAAATCAGAATCCTACCACCATCTTAGGAGAACTGACTGTGTATGAATTTGAAACTATGAAATTGGTTATGTTGTTGATGGGAAATATTGACTTTACAACGGCACCTTATAAACTTATATATATATATTTTTTATCTTAATCTATTTCCCTTTTTACTTTACAATTTTCTATTCCCAAAAATGCTTGTTACAATTTCAAAGGTTGATGGGAAATATTGCCTTTACAACGGCACCTTATATCTTAATCTTTAGTTTGCACCTCATACACCAATATATATATTTGTTTTTATCTTGATCTTTTTTTTTTTTTTTTTTTTTTTTTCTATTTCCAAAAGTGCCTGTTACAATTTCAATAGTGCACGTTTCATAATAACATCTTAAAGTACAGACGTACGATGTATCAGTAATTATCGCGGGGAAGATTTAACAAAATACATCATAACTCGGCCATCACTCCGTTAACCAACTTCCAAATTAAATCCGCTGGCGTTCACACGCAATCCTTCAGTTAGTTACCCCGGGAACCGGGGTAACTAACTGAAGGATTGCGTGTGATCGCCAGCGGATTTAACAGGGGAACAGTGTTGGCCGAGTTAGATGTGTTTTGTAAAATCTGCGGGAGTAGAACATGTCCCCCTACTCCCGCACCCTAAAAAACCCATGCACCCCCTTAAAACCTACCCAAACCTGTCACCCTATTACCTCACCCCTTTTAATAATACCATGAGTCCATGATCGTGTCAGTGGCAACGTCGTACAGTCCAAGAAATTCCAAAGGCGACAAGCTCTTCCAGATTAATATTTCATCACTTTTCACGTAAAGTACCTTCAGAAAGTAGAAAGTGCAAGTAAACTATGAGTGTATAATATTATGTCCTTTTCTGGTTACCACTCAAAAATTTCATTCAGTCACGTTCCACTTTTCATTGATAAGAAAACTAAGATTTATTACATAGAACTGAAAGATTTTGCCATAAACATTCATATTTTTCTTGCACTTTCTACTTGCTCAACTGTACTGTACGTACTGTAGTTAGTGGGTGAAGGGATGGATGAGTTAATTGATAATGGGATGAACTTGGATTGGAGCTCAGTGAATGGGATTGGAACAAAGCAGTGTTATGTTTGTAATGGGTTAAGCAACAGCAAGGGCAAATTATCCACTAGCTGAGCATGGACAAATTAAGAACAGATCAAATAGTCCATATCCAAATACTGTAATGAGGATATACAATTTAAGCCTTATGAACGTGGGTAGGTCATAAGGTAGGGGGATTATAAAGGATGGTAGGTCATTCCATAATATAGCAGTTTAGATTTAAAAAAACATAAATTTACATGACTCGTTAGCTACTTATATTGTTAGGCCAACATTGTGAAGGTGGTTTGTAAGTTCTATGGAGCAGTGGAAGTGGAAATAAAAGTAAATATAGAAGGCAGCATTATGGCAGCGAGATCAGCCAAGCCAATCATTCAGCCCATAGAGGCATTGAAATGTGTGGGGACAGGGACACACCCTTGTCGAATTCCAGTAGGAAGGGAAAAAATAAATCAGAATCCTACCACCATCTTAGGAGAACTGACTGTGTATGAATTTGAAACTATGAAATTGGTTATGTTGTTGATGGGAAATATTGACTTTACAACGGCACCTTATAAACTTATATATATATATTTTTTATCTTAATCTATTTCCCTTTTTACTTTACAATTTTCTATTCCCAAAAATGCTTGTTACAATTTCAAAGGTTGATGGGAAATATTGCCTTTACAACGGCACCTTATATCTTAATCTTTAGTTTGCACCTCATACACCAATATATATATTTGTTTTTATCTTGATCTTTTTTTTTTTTTTTTTTTTTTTTTTCTATTTCCAAAAGTGCCTGTTACAATTTCAATAGTGCACGTTTCATAATAACATCTTAAAGTACAGACGTACGATGTATCAGTAATTATCGCGGGGAAGATTTAACAAAATACATCATAACTCGGCCATCACTCCGTTAACCAACTTCCAAATTAAATCCGCTGGCGTTCACACGCAATCCTTCAGTTAGTTACCCCGGGAACCGGGGTAACTAACTGAAGGATTGCGTGTGATCGCCAGCGGATTTAACAGGGGAACAGTGTTGGCCGAGTTAGATGTGTTTTGTAAAATCTGCGGGAGTAGAACATGTCCCCCTACTCCCGCACCCTAAAAAACCCATGCACCCCCTTAAAACCTACCCAAACCTGTCACCCTATTACCTCACCCCTTTTAATAATACCATGAGTCCATGATCGTGTCAGTGGCAACGTCGTACAGTCCAAGAAATTCCAAAGGCGACAAGCTCTTCCAGATTAATATTTCATCACTTTTCACGTAAAGTACCTTCAGAAAGTAGAAAGTGCAAGTAAACTATGAGTGTATAATATTATGTCCTTTTCTGGTTACCACTCAAAAATTTCATTCAGTCACGTTCCACTTTTCATTGATAAGAAAACTAAGATTTATTACATAGAACTGAAAGATTTTGCCATAAACACTCATATTTTTCTTGCACTTTCTACTTGCTCAACTGTACTGTACGTACTGTAGTTAGTGGGTGAAGGGATGGATGAGTTAATTGATAATGGGATGAACTTGGATTGGAGCTCAGTGAATGGGATTGGAACAAAGCAGTGTTATGTTTGTAATGGGTTAAGCAACAGCAAGGGCAAATTATCCACTAGCTGAGCATGGACAAATTAAGAACAGATCAAATAGTCCATATCCAAATACTGTAATGAGGATATACAATTTAAGCCTTATGAACGTGGGTAGGTCATAAGGTAGGGGGATTATAAAGGATGGTAGGTCATTCCATAATATAGCAGTTTAGATTTAAAAAAACATAAATTTACATGACTCGTTAGCTACTTATATTGTTAGGCCAACATTGTGAAGGTGGTTTGTAAGTTCTATGGAGCAGTGGAAGTGGAAATAAAAGTAAATATAGAAGGCAGCATTATGGCAGCGAGATCAGCCAAGCCAATCATTCAGCCCATAGAGGCATTGAAATGTGTGGGGACAGGGACACACCCTTGTCGAATTCCAGTAGGAAGGGAAAAAATAAATCAGAATCCTACCACCATCTTAGGAGAACTGACTGTGTATGAATTTGAAACTATGAAATTGGTTATGTTGTTGATGGGAAATATTGACTTTACAACGGCACCTTATAAACTTATATATATATATTTTTTATCTTAATCTATTTCCCTTTTTACTTTACAATTTTCTATTCCCAAAAATGCTTGTTACAATTTCAAAGGTTGATGGGAAATATTGCCTTTACAACGGCACCTTATATCTTAATCTTTAGTTTGCACCTCATACACCAATATATATATTTGTTTTTATCTTGATCTTTTTTTTTTTTTTTTTTTTTTTTTTCTATTTCCAAAAGTGCCTGTTACAATTTCAATAGTGCACGTTTCATAATAACATCTTAAAGTACAGACGTACGATGTATCAGTAATTATCGCGGGGAAGATTTAACAAAATACATCATAACTCGGCCATCACTCCGTTAACCAACTTCCAAATTAAATCCGCTGGCGGATTTAACAGGGGAACAGTGTTGGCCGAGTTAGATGTGTTTTGTAAAATCTGCGGGAGTAGAACATGTCCCCCTACTCCCGCACCCTAAAAAACCCATGCACCCCCTTAAAACCTACCCAAACCTGTCACCCTATTACCTCACCCCTTTTAATAATACCATGAGTCCATGATCGTGTCAGTGGCAACGTCGTACAGTCCAAGAAATTCCAAAGGCGACAAGCTCTTCCAGATTAATATTTCATCACTTTTCACGTAAAGTACCTTCAGAAAGTAGAAAGTGCAAGTAAACTATGAGTGTATAATATTATGTCCTTTTCTGGTTACCACTCAAAAATTTCATTCAGTCACGTTCCACTTTTCATTGATAAGAAAACTAAGATTTATTACATAGAACTGAAAGATTTTGCCATAAACACTCATATTTTTCTTGCACTTTCTACTTGCTCAACTGTACTGTACGTACTGTAGTTAGTGGGTGAAGGGATGGATGAGTTAATTGATAATGGGATGAACTTGGATTGGAGCTCAGTGAATGGGATTGGAACAAAGCAGTGTTATGTTTGTAATGGGTTAAGCAACAGCAAGGGCAAATTATCCACTAGCTGAGCATGGACAAATTAAGAACAGATCAAATAGTCCATATCCAAATACTGTAATGAGGATATACAATTTAAGCCTTATGAACGTGGGTAGGTCATAAGGTAGGGGGATTATAAAGGATGGTAGGTCATTCCATAATATAGCAGTTTAGATTTAAAAAAACATAAATTTACATGACTCGTTAGCTACTTATATTGTTAGGCCAACATTGTGAAGGTGGTTTGTAAGTTCTATGGAGCAGTGGAAGTGGAAATAAAAGTAAATATAGAAGGCAGCATTATGGCAGCGAGATCAGCCAAGCCAATCATTCAGCCCATAGAGGCATTGAAATGTGTGGGGACAGGGACACACCCTTGTCGAATTCCAGTAGGAAGGGAAAAAATAAATCAGAATCCTACCACCATCTTAGGAGAACTGACTGTGTATGAATTTGAAACTATGAAATTGGTTATGTTGTTGATGGGAAATATTGACTTTACAACGGCACCTTATAAACTTATATATATATATTTTTTATCTTAATCTATTTCCCTTTTTACTTTACAATTTTCTATTCCCAAAAATGCTTGTTACAATTTCAAAGGTTGATGGGAAATATTGCCTTTACAACGGCACCTTATATCTTAATCTTTAGTTTGCACCTCATACACCAATATATATATTTGTTTTTATCTTGATCTTTTTTTTTTTTTTTTTTTTTTTTTTCTATTTCCAAAAGTGCCTGTTACAATTTCAATAGTGCACGTTTCATAATAACATCTTAAAGTACAGACGTACGATGTATCAGTAATTATCGCGGGGAAGATTTAACAAAATACATCATAACTCGGCCATCACTCCGTTAACCAACTTCCAAATTAAATCCGCTGGCGTTCACACGCAATCCTTCAGTTAGTTACCCCGGGAACCGGGGTAACTAACTGAAGGATTGCGTGTGATCGCCAGCGGATTTAACAGGGGAACAGTGTTGGCCGAGTTAGATGTGTTTTGTAAAATCTGCGGGAGTAGAACATGTCCCCCTACTCCCGCACCCTAAAAAACCCATGCACCCCCTTAAAACCTACCCAAACCTGTCACCCTATTACCTCACCCCTTTTAATAATACCATGAGTCCATGATCGTGTCAGTGGCAACGTCGTACAGTCCAAGAAATTCCAAAGGCGACAAGCTCTTCCAGATTAATATTTCATCACTTTTCACGTAAAGTACCTTCAGAAAGTAGAAAGTGCAAGTAAACTATGAGTGTATAATATTATGTCCTTTTCTGGTTACCACTCAAAAATTTCATTCAGTCACGTTCCACTTTTCATTGATAAGAAAACTAAGATTTATTACATAGAACTGAAAGATTTTGCCATAAACACTCATATTTTTCTTGCACTTTCTACTTGCTCAACTGTACTGTACGTACTGTAGTTAGTGGGTGAAGGGATGGATGAGTTAATTGATAATGGGATGAACTTGGATTGGAGCTCAGTGAATGGGATTGGAACAAAGCAGTGTTATGTTTGTAATGGGTTAAGCAACAGCAAGGGCAAATTATCCACTAGCTGAGCATGGACAAATTAAGAACAGATCAAATAGTCCATATCCAAATACTGTAATGAGGATATACAATTTAAGCCTTATGAACGTGGGTAGGTCATAAGGTAGGGGGATTATAAAGGATGGTAGGTCATTCCATAATATAGCAGTTTAGATTTAAAAAAACATAAATTTACATGACTCGTTAGCTACTTATATTGTTAGGCCAACATTGTGAAGGTGGTTTGTAAGTTCTATGGAGCAGTGGAAGTGGAAATAAAAGTAAATATAGAAGGCAGCATTATGGCAGCGAGATCAGCCAAGCCAATCATTCAGCCCATAGAGGCATTGAAATGTGTGGGGACAGGGACACACCCTTGTCGAATTCCAGTAGGAAGGGAAAAAATAAATCAGAATCCTACCACCATCTTAGGAGAACTGACTGTGTATGAATTTGAAACTATGAAATTGGTTATGTTGTTGATGGGAAATATTGACTTTACAACGGCACCTTATAAACTTATATATATATATTTTTTATCTTAATCTATTTCCCTTTTTACTTTACAATTTTCTATTCCCAAAAATGCTTGTTACAATTTCAAAGGTTGATGGGAAATATTGCCTTTACAACGGCACCTTATATCTTAATCTTTAGTTTGCACCTCATACACCAATATATATATTTGTTTTTATCTTGATCTTTTTTTTTTTTTTTTTTTTTTTTTCTATTTCCAAAAGTGCCTGTTACAATTTCAATAGTGCACGTTTCATAATAACATCTTAAAGTACAGACGTACGATGTATCAGTAATTATCGCGGGGAAGATTTAACAAAATACATCATAACTCGGCCATCACTCCGTTAACCAACTTCCAAATTAAATCCGCTGGCGTTCACACGCAATCCTTCAGTTAGTTACCCCGGGAACCGGGGTAACTAACTGAAGGATTGCGTGTGATCGCCAGCGGATTTAACAGGGGAACAGTGTTGGCCGAGTTAGATGTGTTTTGTAAAATCTGCGGGAGTAGAACATGTCCCCCTACTCCCGCACCCTAAAAAACCCATGCACCCCCTTAAAACCTACCCAAACCTGTCACCCTATTACCTCACCCCTTTTAATAATACCATGAGTCCATGATCGTGTCAGTGGCAACGTCGTACAGTCCAAGAAATTCCAAAGGCGACAAGCTCTTCCAGATTAATATTTCATCACTTTTCACGTAAAGTACCTTCAGAAAGTAGAAAGTGCAAGTAAACTATGAGTGTATAATATTATGTCCTTTTCTGGTTACCACTCAAAAATTTCATTCAGTCACGTTCCACTTTTCATTGATAAGAAAACTAAGATTTATTACATAGAACTGAAAGATTTTGCCATAAACATTCATATTTTTCTTGCACTTTCTACTTACTCAACTGTACTGTACGTACTGTAGTTAGTGGGTGAAGGGATGGATGAGTTAATTGATAATGGGATGAACTTGGATTGGAGCTCAGTGAATGGGATTGGAACAAAGCAGTGTTATGTTTGTAATGGGTTAAGCAACAGCAAGGGCAAATTATCCACTAGCTGAGCATGGACAAATTAAGAACAGATCAAATAGTCCATATCCAAATACTGTAATGAGGATATACAATTTAAGCCTTATGAACGTGGGTAGGTCATAAGGTAGGGGGATTATAAAGGATGGTAGGTCATTCCATAATATAGCAGTTTAGATTTAAAAAAACATAAATTTACATGACTCGTTAGCTACTTATATTGTTAGGCCAACATTGTGAAGGTGGTTTGTAAGTTCTATGGAGCAGTGGAAGTGGAAATAAAAGTAAATATAGAAGGCAGCATTATGGCAGCGAGATCAGCCAAGCCAATCATTCAGCCCATAGAGGCATTGAAATGTGTGGGGACAGGGACACACCCTTGTCGAATTCCAGTAGGAAGGGAAAAAATAAATCAGAATCCTACCACCATCTTAGGAGAACTGACTGTGTATGAATTTGAAACTATGAAATTGGTTATGTTGTTGATGGGAAATATTGACTTTACAACGGCACCTTATAAACTTATATATATATATTTTTTATCTTAATCTATTTCCCTTTTTACTTTACAATTTTCTATTCCCAAAAATGCTTGTTACAATTTCAAAGGTTGATGGGAAATATTGCCTTTACAACGGCACCTTATATCTTAATCTTTAGTTTGCACCTCATACACCAATATATATATTTGTTTTTATCTTGATCTTTTTTTTTTTTTTTTTTTTTTTTTCTATTTCCAAAAGTGCCTGTTACAATTTCAATAGTGCACGTTTCATAATAACATCTTAAAGTACAGACGTACGATGTATCAGTAATTATCGCGGGGAAGATTTAACAAAATACATCATAACTCGGCCATCACTCCGTTAACCAACTTCCAAATTAAATCCGCTGGCGTTCACACGCAATCCTTCAGTTAGTTACCCCGGGAACCGGGGTAACTAACTGAAGGATTGCGTGTGATCGCCAGCGGATTTAACAGGGGAACAGTGTTGGCCGAGTTAGATGTGTTTTGTAAAATCTGCGGGAGTAGAACATGTCCCCCTACTCCCGCACCCTAAAAAACCCATGCACCCCCTTAAAACCTACCCAAACCTGTCACCCTATTACCTCACCCCTTTTAATAATACCATGAGTCCATGATCGTGTCAGTGGCAACGTCGTACAGTCCAAGAAATTCCAAAGGCGACAAGCTCTTCCAGATTAATATTTCATCACTTTTCACGTAAAGTACCTTCAGAAAGTAGAAAGTGCAAGTAAACTATGAGTGTATAATATTATGTCCTTTTCTGGTTACCACTCAAAAATTTCATTCAGTCACGTTCCACTTTTCATTGATAAGAAAACTAAGATTTATTACATAGAACTGAAAGATTTTGCCATAAACACTCATATTTTTCTTGCACTTTCTACTTGCTCAACTGTACTGTACGTACTGTAGTTAGTGGGTGAAGGGATGGATGAGTTAATTGATAATGGGATGAACTTGGATTGGAGCTCAGTGAATGGGATTGGAACAAAGCAGTGTTATGTTTGTAATGGGTTAAGCAACAGCAAGGGCAAATTATCCACTAGCTGAGCATGGACAAATTAAGAACAGATCAAATAGTCCATATCCAAATACTGTAATGAGGATATACAATTTAAGCCTTATGAACGTGGGTAGGTCATAAGGTAGGGGGATTATAAAGGATGGTAGGTCATTCCATAATATAGCAGTTTAGATTTAAAAAAACATAAATTTACATGACTCGTTAGCTACTTATATTGTTAGGCCAACATTGTGAAGGTGGTTTGTAAGTTCTATGGAGCAGTGGAAGTGGAAATAAAAGTAAATATAGAAGGCAGCATTATGGCAGCGAGATCAGCCAAGCCAATCATTCAGCCCATAGAGGCATTGAAATGTGTGGGGACAGGGACACACCCTTGTCGAATTCCAGTAGGAAGGGAAAAAATAAATCAGAATCCTACCACCATCTTAGGAGAACTGACTGTGTATGAATTTGAAACTATGAAATTGGTTATGTTGTTGATGGGAAATATTGACTTTACAACGGCACCTTATAAACTTATATATATATATTTTTTATCTTAATCTATTTCCCTTTTTACTTTACAATTTTCTATTCCCAAAAATGCTTGTTACAATTTCAAAGGTTGATGGGAAATATTGCCTTTACAACGGCACCTTATATCTTAATCTTTAGTTTGCACCTCATACACCAATATATATATTTGTTTTTATCTTGATCTTTTTTTTTTTTTTTTTTTTTTTTTCTATTTCCAAAAGTGCCTGTTACAATTTCAATAGTGCACGTTTCATAATAACATCTTAAAGTACAGACGTACGATGTATCAGTAATTATCGCGGGGAAGATTTAACAAAATACATCATAACTCGGCCATCACTCCGTTAACCAACTTCCAAATTAAATCCGCTGGCGTTCACACGCGTGTGATCGCCAGCGGATTTAACAGGGAACCGGATTTAACCGGGAACCGGGGTAACTAACTGAAGGATTGCGTGTGATCGCCAGCGGATTTAACAGGGGAACAGTGTTGGCCGAGTTACACTGGTAATATCTTGCTAGCGTCAGCAGCCAGCGAGAATGACAACAAAACCTCCTGTGTCCCACCAATCTTGCCTACTTTACAATAGGTCCCCCCATGGAGCCAGTTTATCTTTTATAACCCTGTCAATGCTATATATACGTCAGGTTATACATTAATAGTTAATATCAGAACACTATAATAGCCTTGGCTTTTTCCTCTTAGATTATACCTCCATGGTCTGTCTACCTAGCGGCCAAAGCCTAAACTATCATATATACAAAAGGTTATTTTATTATCATTATTATTATTTTTCACCATTATTATTATTATTGCTATTTTTTCATAATTAATTAATTATTATGTAGTAGACACCAACAAGCACCTTATTACACTTCACCTACTAACCTCACCCGATTATAATATTAATGTTTTTTGTTGTTGTTGTAATAAATCGTATATCTCCTGATTTTTAGTCGAATCTCAGATTTTTTGATAAAATAATAGGAAATCTCCAGATTTCTAGATAATACCCAGAAAAATGGCTCGAAATCTCCAGCTGACGTACGATGTATCAGTAATTATCGCGGGGAAGATTTTACAAAATACATCATAACTCGGCCATCACTCCGTTAACCAACTTCCAAATTAAATCCGCTGGCGTTCACACGCAATCCTTCAGTTAGTTACCCCGGGAACCGGGGTAACTAACTGAAAGATTGCGTGTGATCGCCAGCGGATTTAACAGGGAACCGGATTTAACCGGGAACCGGGGTAACTAACTGAAGGATTGCGTGTGATCGCCAGCGGATTTAACAGGGGAACAGTGTTGGCCGAGTTACACTGGTAATATCTTGCTAGCGTCAGCAGCCAGCGAGAATGACAACAAAACCTCCTGTGTCCCACCAATCTTGCCTACTTTACAATAGGTCCCCCCATGGAGCCAGTTTATCTTTTATAACCCTGTCAATGCTATATATACGTCAGGTTATACATTAATAGTTAATATCAGAACACTATAATAGCCTTGGCTTTTTCCTCTTAGATTATACCTCCATGGTCTGTCTACCTAGCGGCCAAAGCCTAAACTATCATATATACAAAAGGTTATTTTATTATCATTATTATTATTTTTCACCATTGTTATTATTATTGCTATTTTTTCATAATTAATTAATTATTATGTAGTAGACACCAACAAGCACCTTATTACACTTCACCTACTAACCTCACCCGATTATAATATTAATGTTTTTTGTTGTTGTTGTAATAAATCGTATATCTCCTGATTTTTAGTCGAATCTCAGATTTTTTGATAAAATAATAGGAAATCTCCAGATTTCTAGATAATACCCAGAAAAATGGCTCGAAATCTCCAGCTGACGTACGATGTATCAGTAATTATCGCGGGGAAGATTTTACAAAATACATCATAACTCGGCCATCACTCCGTTAACCAACTTCCAAATTAAATCCGCTGGCGTTCACACGCAATCCTTCAGTTAGTTACCCCGGGAACCGGGGTAACTAATTGAAAGATTGCGTGTGATCGCCAGCGGATTTAACAGGGAACCGGATTTAACCGGGAACCGGGGTAACTAACTGAAGGATTGCGTGTGATCGCCAGCGGATTTAACAGGGGAACAGTGTTGGCCGAGTTACACTGGTAATATCTTGCTAGCGTCAGCAGCCAGCGAGAATGACAACAAAACCTCCTGTGTCCCACCAATCTTGCCTACTTTACAATAGGTCCCCCCATGGAGCCAGTTTATCTTTTATAACCCTGTCAATGCTATATATACGTCAGGTTATACATTAATAGTTAATATCAGAACACTATAATAGCCTTGGCTTTTTCCTCTTAGATTATACCTCCATGGTCTGTCTACCTAGCGGCCAAAGCCTAAACTATCATATATACAAAAGGTTATTTTATTATCATTATTATTATTTTTCACCATTATTATTATTATTGCTATTTTTTCATAATTAATTAATTATTATGTAGTAGACACCAACAAGCACCTTATTACACTTCACCTACTAACCTCACCCGATTATAATATTAATGTTTTTTGTTGTTGTTGTAATAAATCGTATATCTCCTGATTTTTAGTCGAATCTCAGATTTTTTGATAAAATAATAGGAAATCTCCAGATTTCTAGATAATACCCAGAAAAATGGCTCGAAATCTCCAGCTGACGTACGATGTATCAGTAATTATCGCGGGGAAGATTTTACAAAATACATCATAACTCGGCCATCACTCCGTTAACCAACTTCCAAATTAAATCCGCTGGCGTTCACACGCAATCCTTCAGTTAGTTACCCCGGGAACCGGGGTAACTAACTGAAAGATTGCGTGTGATCGCCAGCGGATTTAACAGGGAACCGGATTTAACCGGGAACCGGGGTAACTAACTGAAGGATTGCGTGTGATCGCCAGCGGATTTAACAGGGGAACAGTGTTGGCCGAGTTACACTGGTAATATCTTGCTAGCGTCAGCAGCCAGCGAGAATGACAACAAAACCTCCTGTGTCCCACCAATCTTGCCTACTATACAATAGGTCCCCCCATGGAGCCAGTTTATCTTTTATAACCCTGTCAATGCTATATATACGTCAGGTTATACATTAATAGTTAATATCAGAACACTATAATAGCCTTGGCTTTTTCCTCTTAGATTATACCTCCATGGTCTGTCTACCTAGCGGCCAAAGCCTAAACTATCATATATACAAAAGGTTATTTTATTATCATTATTATTATTTTTCACCATTATTATTATTATTGCTATTTTTTCATAATTAATTAATTATTATGTAGTAGACACCAACAAGCACCTTATTACACTTCACCTACTAACCTCACCCGATTATAATATTAATGTTTTTTGTTGTTGTTGTAATAAATCGTATATCTCCTGATTTTTAGTCGAATCTCAGATTTTTTGATAAAATAATAGGAAATCTCCAGATTTCTAGATAATACCCAGAAAAATGGCTCGAAATCTCCAGCTGACGTACGATGTATCAGTAATTATCGCGGGGAAGATTTTACAAAATACATCATAACTCGGCCATCACTCCGTTAACCAACTTCCAAATTAAATCCGCCAGCGGATTTAACAGGGAACCGGATTTAACCGGGAACCGGGGTAACTAACTGAAGGATTGCGTGTGATCGCCAGCGGATTTAACAGGGGAACAGTGTTGGCCGAGTTACACTGGTAATATCTTGCTAGCGTCAGCAGCCAGCGAGAATGACAACAAAACCTCCTGTGTCCCACCAATCTTGCCTACTTTACAATAGGTCCCCCCATGGAGCCAGTTTATCTTTTATAACCCTGTCAATGCTATATATACGTCAGGTTATACATTAATAGTTAATATCAGAACACTATAATAGCCTTGGCTTTTTCCTCTTAGATTATACCTCCATGGTCTGTCTACCTAGCGGCCAAAGCCTAAACTATCATATATACAAAAGGTTATTTTATTATCATTATTATTATTTTTCACCATTATTATTATTATTGCTATTTTTTCATAATTAATTAATTATTATGTAGTAGACACCAACAAGCACCTTATTACACTTCACCTACTAACCTCACCCGATTATAATATTAATGTTTTTTGTTGTTGTTGTAATAAATCGTATATCTCCTGATTTTTAGTCGAATCTCAGATTTTTTGATAAAATAATAGGAAATCTCCAGATTTCTAGATAATACCCAGAAAAATGGCTCGAAATCTCCAGCTGACGTACGATGTATCAGTAATTATCGCGGGGAAGATTTTACAAAATACATCATAACTCGGCCATCACTCCGTTAACCAACTTCCAAATTAAATCCGCTGGCGTTCACACGCAATCCTTCAGTTAGTTACCCCGGGAACCGGGGTAACTAACTGAAAGATTGCGTGTGATCGCCAGCGGATTTAACAGGGAACCGGATTTAACCGGGAACCGGGGTAACTAACTGAAGGATTGCGTGTGATCGCCAAACAGCGGATTTAACAGGGGAACAGTGTTGGCCGAGTTACACTGGTAATATCTTGCTAGCGTCAGCAGCCAGCGAGAATGACAACAAAACCTCCTGTGTCCCACCAATCTTGCCTACTTTACAATAGGTCCCCCCATGGAGCCAGTTTATCTTTTATAACCCTGTCAATGCTATATATACGTCAGGTTATACATTAATAGTTAATATCAGAACACTATAATAGCCTTGGCTTTTTCCTCTTAGATTATACCTCCATGGTCTGTCTACCTAGCGGCCAAAGCCTAAACTATCATATATACAAAAGGTTATTTTATTATCATTATTATTATTTTTCACCATTATTATTATTATTGCTATTTTTTCATAATTAATTAATTATTATGTAGTAGACACCAACAAGCACCTTATTACACTTCACCTACTAACCTCACCCGATTATAATATTAATGTTTTTTGTTGTTGTTGTAATAAATCGTATATCTCCTGATTTTTAGTCGAATCTCAGATTTTTTGATAAAATAATAGGAAATCTCCAGATTTCTAGATAATACCCAGAAAAATGGCTCGAAATCTCCAGCTGACGTACGATGTATCAGTAATTATCGCTGGGAAGATTTTACAAAATACATCATAACTCGGCCATCACTCCGTTAACCAACTTCCAAATTAAATCCGCTGGCGTTCACACGCAATCCTTCAGTTAGTTACCCCGGGAACCGGGGTAACTAACTGAAAGATTGCGTGTGATCGCCAGCGGATTTAACAGGGAACCGGATTTAACCGGGAACCGGGGTAACTAACTGAAGGATTGCGTGTGATCGCCAGCGGATTTAACAGGGGAACAGTGTTGGCCGAGTTACACTGGTAATATCTTGCTAGCGTCAGCAGCCAGCGAGAATGACAACAAAACCTCCTGTGTCCCACCAATCTTGCCTACTTTACAATAGGTCCCCCCATGGAGCCAGTTTATCTTTTATAACCCTGTCAATGCTATATATACGTCAGGTTATACATTAATAGTTAATATCAGAACACTATAATAGCCTTGGCTTTTTCCTCTTAGATTATACCTCCATGGTCTGTCTACCTAGCGGCCAAAGCCTAAACTATCATATATACAAAAGGTTATTTTATTATCATTATTATTATTTTTCACCATTATTATTATTATTGCTATTTTTTCATAATTAATTAATTATTATGTAGTAGACACCAACAAGCACCTTATTACACTTCACCTACTAACCTCACCCGATTATAATATTAATGTTTTTTGTTGTTGTTGTAATAAATCGTATATCTCCTGATTTTTAGTCGAATCTCAGATTTTTTGATAAAATAATAGGAAATCTCCAGATTTCTAGATAATACCCAGAAAAATGGCTCGAAATCTCCAGCTGACGTACGATGTATCAGTAATTATCGCGGGGAAGATTTTACAAAATACATCATAACTCGGCCATCACTCCGTTAACCAACTTCCAAATTAAATCCGCTGGCGTTCACACGCAATCCTTCAGTTAGTTACCCCGGGAACCGGGGTAACTAACTGAAAGATTGCGTGTGATCGCCAGCGGATTTAACAGGGAACCGGATTTAACCGGGAACCGGGGTAACTAACTGAAGGATTGCGTGTGATCGCCAAACAGCGGATTTAACAGGGGAACAGTGTTGGCCGAGTTACACTGGTAATATCTTGCTAGCGTCAGCAGCCAGCGAGAATGACAACAAAACCTCCTGTGTCCCACCAATCTTGCCTACTTTACAATAGGTCCCCCCATGGAGCCAGTTTATCTTTTATAACCCTGTCAATGCTATATATACGTCAGGTTATACATTAATAGTTAATATCAGAACACTATAATAGCCTTGGCTTTTTCCTCTTAGATTATACCTCCATGGTCTGTCTACCTAGCGGCCAAAGCCTAAACTATCATATATACAAAAGGTTATTTTATTATCATTATTATTATTTTTCACCATTATTATTATTATTGCTATTTTTTCATAATTAATTAATTATTATGTAGTAGACACCAACAAGCACCTTATTACACTTCACCTACTAACCTCACCCGATTATAATATTAATGTTTTTTGTTGTTGTTGTAATAAATCGTATATCTCCTGATTTTTAGTCGAATCTCAGATTTTTTGATAAAATAATAGGAAATCTCCAGATTTCTAGATAATACCCAGAAAAATGGCTCGAAATCTCCAGCTGACGTACGATGTATCAGTAATTATCGCTGGGAAGATTTTACAAAATACATCATAACTCGGCCATCACTCCGTTAACCAACTTCCAAATTAAATCCGCTGGCGTTCACACGCAATCCTTCAGTTAGTTACCCCGGGAACCGGGGTAACTAACTGAAAGATTGCGTGTGATCGCCAGCGGATTTAACAGGGAACCGGATTTAACCGGGAACCGGGGTAACTAACTGAAGGATTGCGTGTGATCGCCAGCGGATTTAACAGGGGAACAGTGTTGGCCGAGTTACACTGGTAATATGTTGCTAGCGTCAGCAGCCAGCGAGAATGACAACAAAACCTCCTGTGTCCCACCAATCTTGCCTACTTTACAATAGGTCCCCCCATGGAGCCAGTTTATCTTTTATAACCCTGTCAATGCTATATATACGTCAGGTTATACATTAATAGTTAATATCAGAACACTATAATAGCCTTGGCTTTTTCCTCTTAGATTATACCTCCATGGTCTGTCTACCTAGCGGCCAAAGCCTAAACTATCATATATACAAAAGGTTATTTTATTATCATTATTATTATTTTTCACCATTATTATTATTATTGCTATTTTTTCATAATTAATTAATTATTATGTAGTAGACACCAACAAGCACCTTATTACACTTCACCTACTAACCTCACCCGATTATAATATTAATGTTTTTTGTTGTTGTTGTAATAAATCGTATATCTCCTGATTTTTAGTCGAATCTCAGATTTTTTGATAAAATAATAGGAAATCTCCAGATTTCTAGATAATACCCAGAAAAATGGCTCGAAATCTCCAGCTGACGTACGATGTATCAGTAATTATCGCGGGGAAGATTTTACAAAATACATCATAACTCGGCCATCACTCCGTTAACCAACTTCCAAATTAAATCCGCTGGCGTTCACACGCAATCCTTCAGTTAGTTACCCCGGGAACCGGGGTAACTAACTGAAAGATTGCGTGTGATCGCCAGCGGATTTAACAGGGAACCGGATTTAACCGGGAACCGGGGTAACTAACTGAAGGATTGCGTGTGATCGCCAAACAGCGGATTTAACAGGGGAACAGTGTTGGCCGAGTTACACTGGTAATATCTTGCTAGCGTCAGCAGCCAGCGAGAATGACAACAAAACCTCCTGTGTCCCACCAATCTTGCCTACTTTACAATAGGTCCCCCCATGGAGCCAGTTTATCTTTTATAACCCTGTCAATGCTATATATACGTCAGGTTATACATTAATAGTTAATATCAGAACACTATAATAGCCTTGGCTTTTTCCTCTTAGATTATACCTCCATGGTCTGTCTACCTAGCGGCCAAAGCCTAAACTATCATATATACAAAAGGTTATTTTATTATCATTATTATTATTTTTCACCATTATTATTATTATTGCTATTTTTTCATAATTAATTAATTATTATGTAGTAGACACCAACAAGCACCTTATTACACTTCACCTACTAACCTCACCCGATTATAATATTAATGTTTTTTGTTGTTGTTGTAATAAATCGTATATCTCCTGATTTTTAGTCGAATCTCAGATTTTTTGATAAAATAATAGGAAATCTCCAGATTTCTAGATAATACCCAGAAAAATGGCTCGAAATCTCCAGCTGACGTACGATGTATCAGTAATTATCGCTGGGAAGATTTTACAAAATACATCATAACTCGGCCATCACTCCGTTAACCAACTTCCAAATTAAATCCGCTGGCGTTCACACGCAATCCTTCAGTTAGTTACCCCGGGAACCAGCGGATTTAACAGGGAACCGGATTTAACCGGGAACCGGGGTAACTAACTGAAGGATTGCGTGTGATCGCCAGCGGATTTAACAGGGGAACAGTGTTGGCCGAGTTACACTGGTAATATCTTGCTAGCGTCAGCAGCCAGCGAGAATGACAACAAAACCTCCTGTGTCCCACCAATCTTGCCTACTTTACAATAGGTCCCCCCATGGAGCCAGTTTATCTTTTATAACCCTGTCAATGCTATATATACGTCAGGTTATACATTAATAGTTAATATCAGAACACTATAATAGCCTTGGCTTTTTCCTCTTAGATTATACCTCCATGGTCTGTCTACCTAGCGGCCAAAGCCTAAACTATCATATATACAAAAGGTTATTTTATTATCATTATTATTATTTTTCACCATTATTATTATTATTGCTATTTTTTCATAATTAATTAATTATTATGTAGTAGACACCAACAAGCACCTTATTACACTTCACCTACTAACCTCACCCGATTATAATATTAATGTTTTTTGTTGTTGTTGTAATAAATCGTATATCTCCTGATTTTTAGTCGAATCTCAGATTTTTTGATAAAATAATAGGAAATCTCCAGATTTCTAGATAATACCCAGAAAAATGGCTCGAAATCTCCAGCTGACGTACGATGTATCAGTAATTATCGCGGGGAAGATTTTACAAAATACATCATAACTCGGCCATCACTCCGTTAACCAACTTCCAAATTAAATCCGCCAGCGGATTTAACAGGGAACCGGATTTAACCGGGAACCGGGGTAACTAACTGAAGGATTGCGTGTGATCGCCAGCGGATTTAACAGGGGAACAGTGTTGGCCGAGTTACACTGGTAATATCTTGCTAGCGTCAGCAGCCAGCGAGAATGACAACAAAACCTCCTGTGTCCCACCAATCTTGCCTACTATACAATAGGTCCCCCCATGGAGCCAGTTTATCTTTTATAACCCTGTCAATGCTATATATACGTCAGGTTATACATTAATAGTTAATATCAGAACACTATAATAGCCTTGGCTTTTTCCTCTTAGATTATACCTCCATGGTCTGTCTACCTAGCGGCCAAAGCCTAAACTATCATATATACAAAAGGTTATTTTATTATCATTATTATTATTTTTCACCATTATTATTATTATTGCTATTTTTTCATAATTAATTAATTATTATGTAGTAGACACCAACAAGCACCTTATTACACTTCACCTACTAACCTCACCCGATTATAATATTAATGTTTTTTGTTGTTGTTGTAATAAATCGTATATCTCCTGATTTTTAGTCGAATCTCAGATTTTTTGATAAAATAATAGGAAATCTCCAGATTTCTAGATAATACCCAGAAAAATGGCTCGAAATCTCCAGCTGACGTACGATGTATCAGTAATTATCGCGGGGAAGATTTTACAAAATACATCATAACTCGGCCATCACTCCGTTAACCAACTTCCAAATTAAATCCGCTGGCGTTCACACGCAATCCTTCAGTTAGTTACCCCGGGAACCGGGGTAACTAACTGAAGGATTGCGTGTGATCGCCAGCGGATTTAACAGGGAACCGGATTTAACCGGGAACCGGGGTAACTAACTGAAGGATTGCGTGTGATCGCCAGCGGATTTAACAGGGAACCGGATTTAACCGGGAACCGGGGTAACTAACTGAAGGATTGCGTGTGATCGCCAGCGGATTTAACAGGGGAACAGTGTTGGCCGAGTTACACTGGTAATATCTTGCTAGCGTCAGCAGCCAGCGAGAATGACAACAAAACCTCCTGTGTCCCACCAATCTTGCCTACTTTACAATAGGTCCCCCCATGGAGCCAGTTTATCTTTTATAACCCTGTCAATGCTATATATACGTCAGGTTATACATTAATAGTTAATATCAGAACACTATAATAGCCTTGGCTTTTTCCTCTTAGATTATACCTCCATGGTCTGTCTACCTAGCGGCCAAAGCCTAAACTATCATATATACAAAAGGTTATTTTATTATCATTATTATTATTTTTCACCATTATTATTATTATTGCTATTTTTTCATAATTAATTAATTATTATGTAGTAGACACCAACAAGCACCTTATTACACTTCACCTACTAACCTCACCCGATTATAATATTAATGTTTTTTGTTGTTGTTGTAATAAATCGTATATCTCCTGATTTTTAGTCGAATCTCAGATTTTTTGATAAAATAATAGGAAATCTCCAGATTTCTAGATAATACCCAGAAAAATGGCTCGAAATCTCCAGCTGACGTACGATGTATCAGTAATTATCGCGGGGAAGATTTTACAAAATACATCATAACTCGGCCATCACTCCGTTAACCAACTTCCAAATTAAATCCGCTGGCGTTCACACGCAATCCTTCAGTTGCGTGTGATCGCCAGCGGATTTAACAGGGAACCGGATTTAACCGGGAACCGGGGTAACTAACTGAAGGATTGCGTGTGATCGCCAGCGGATTTAACAGGGGAACAGTGTTGGCCGAGTTACACTGGTAATATCTTGCTAGCGTCAGCAGCCAGCGAGAATGACAACAAAACCTCCTGTGTCCCACCAATCTTGCCTACTTTACAATAGGTCCCCCCATGGAGCCAGTTTATCTTTTATAACCCTGTCAATGCTATATATACGTCAGGTTATACATTAATAGTTAATATCAGAACACTATAATAGCCTTGGCTTTTTCCTCTTAGATTATACCTCCATGGTCTGTCTACCTAGCGGCCAAAGCCTAAACTATCATATATACAAAAGGTTATTTTATTATCATTATTATTATTTTTCACCATTATTATTATTATTGCTATTTTTTCATAATTAATTAATTATTATGTAGTAGACACCAACAAGCACCTTATTACACTTCACCTACTAACCTCACCCGATTATAATATTAATGTTTTTTGTTGTTGTTGTAATAAATCGTATATCTCCTGATTTTTAGTCGAATCTCAGATTTTTTGATAAAATAATAGGAAATCTCCAGATTTCTAGATAATACCCAGAAAAATGGCTCGAAATCTCCAGCTGACGTACGATGTATCAGTAATTATCGCGGGGAAGATTTTACAAAATACATCATAACTCGGCCATCACTCCGTTAACCAACTTCCAAATTAAATCCGCCAGCGGATTTAACAGGGAACCGGATTTAACCGGGAACCGGGGTAACTAACTGAAGGATTGCGTGTGATCGCCAGCGGATTTAACAGGGGAACAGTGTTGGCCGAGTTACACTGGTAATATCTTGCTAGCGTCAGCAGCCAGCGAGAATGACAACAAAACCTCCTGTGTCCCACCAATCTTGCCTACTTTACAATAGGTCCCCCCATGGAGCCAGTTTATCTTTTATAACCCTGTCAATGCTATATATACGTCAGGTTATACATTAATAGTTAATATCAGAACACTATAATAGCCTTGGCTTTTTCCTCTTAGATTATACCTCCATGGTCTGTCTACCTAGCGGCCAAAGCCTAAACTATCATATATACAAAAGGTTATTTTATTATCATTATTATTATTTTTCACCATTATTATTATTATTGCTATTTTTTCATAATTAATTAATTATTATGTAGTAGACACCAACAAGCACCTTATTACACTTCACCTACTAACCTCACCCGATTATAATATTAATGTTTTTTGTTGTTGTTGTAATAAATCGTATATCTCCTGATTTTTAGTCGAATCTCAGATTTTTTGATAAAATAATAGGAAATCTCCAGATTTCTAGATAATACCCAGAAAAATGGCTCGAAATCTCCAGCTGACGTACGATGTATCAGTAATTATCGCGGGGAAGATTTTACAAAATACATCATAACTCGGCCATCACTCCGTTAACCAACTTCCAAATTAAATCCGCTGGCGTTCACACGCAATCCTTCAGTTAGTTACCCCGGGAACCGGGGTAACTAACTGAAAGATTGCGTGTGATCGCCAGCGGATTTAACAGGGAACCGGATTTAACCGGGAACCGGGGTAACTAACTGAAGGATTGCGTGTGATCGCCAGCGGATTTAACAGGGGAACAGTGTTGGCCGAGTTACACTGGTAATATCTTGCTAGCGTCAGCAGCCAGCGAGAATGACAACAAAACCTCCTGTGTCCCACCAATCTTGCCTACTTTACAATAGGTCCCCCCATGGAGCCAGTTTATCTTTTATAACCCTGTCAATGCTATATATACGTCAGGTTATACATTAATAGTTAATATCAGAACACTATAATAGCCTTGGCTTTTTCCTCTTAGATTATACCTCCATGGTCTGTCTACCTAGCGGCCAAAGCCTAAACTATCATATATACAAAAGGTTATTTTATTATCATTATTATTATTTTTCACCATTGTTATTATTATTGCTATTTTTTCATAATTAATTAATTATTATGTAGTAGACACCAACAAGCACCTTATTACACTTCACCTACTAACCTCACCCGATTATAATATTAATGTTTTTTGTTGTTGTTGTAATAAATCGTATATCTCCTGATTTTTAGTCGAATCTCAGATTTTTTGATAAAATAATAGGAAATCTCCAGATTTCTAGATAATACCCAGAAAAATGGCTCGAAATCTCCAGCTGACGTACGATGTATCAGTAATTATCGCGGGGAAGATTTTACAAAATACATCATAACTCGGCCATCACTCCGTTAACCAACTTCCAAATTAAATCCGCTGGCGTTCACACGCAATCCTTCAGTTAGTTACCCCGGGAACCGGGGTAACTAACTGAAAGATTGCGTGTGATCGCCAGCGGATTTAACAGGGAACCGGATTTAACCGGGAACCGGGGTAACTAACTGAAGGATTGCGTGTGATCGCCAGCGGATTTAACAGGGGAACAGTGTTGGCCGAGTTACACTGGTAATATCTTGCTAGCGTCAGCAGCCAGCGAGAATGACAACAAAACCTCCTGTGTCCCACCAATCTTGCCTACTTTACAATAGGTCCCCCCATGGAGCCAGTTTATCTTTTATAACCCTGTCAATGCTATATATACGTCAGGTTATACATTAATAGTTAATATCAGAACACTATAATAGCCTTGGCTTTTTCCTCTTAGATTATACCTCCATGGTCTGTCTACCTAGCGGCCAAAGCCTAAACTATCATATATACAAAAGGTTATTTTATTATCATTATTATTATTTTTCACCATTATTATTATTATTGCTATTTTTTCATAATTAATTAATTATTATGTAGTAGACACCAACAAGCACCTTATTACACTTCACCTACTAACCTCACCCGATTATAATATTAATGTTTTTTGTTGTTGTTGTAATAAATCGTATATCTCCTGATTTTTAGTCGAATCTCAGATTTTTTGATAAAATAATAGGAAATCTCCAGATTTCTAGATAATACCCAGAAAAATGGCTCGAAATCTCCAGCTGACGTACGATGTATCAGTAATTATCGCGGGGAAGATTTTACAAAATACATCATAACTCGGCCATCACTCCGTTAACCAACTTCCAAATTAAATCCGCTGGCGTTCACACGCAATCCTTCAGTTAGTTACCCCGGGAACCGGGGTAACTAACTGAAAGATTGCGTGTGATCGCCAGCGGATTTAACAGGGAACCGGATTTAACCGGGAACCGGGGTAACTAACTGAAGGATTGCGTGTGATCGCCAGCGGATTTAACAGGGGAACAGTGTTGGCCGAGTTACACTGGTAATATCTTGCTAGCGTCAGCAGCCAGCGAGAATGACAACAAAACCTCCTGTGTCCCACCAATCTTGCCTACTATACAATAGGTCCCCCCATGGAGCCAGTTTATCTTTTATAACCCTGTCAATGCTATATATACGTCAGGTTATACATTAATAGTTAATATCAGAACACTATAATAGCCTTGGCTTTTTCCTCTTAGATTATACCTCCATGGTCTGTCTACCTAGCGGCCAAAGCCTAAACTATCATATATACAAAAGGTTATTTTATTATCATTATTATTATTTTTCACCATTATTATTATTATTGCTATTTTTTCATAATTAATTAATTATTATGTAGTAGACACCAACAAGCACCTTATTACACTTCACCTACTAACCTCACCCGATTATAATATTAATGTTTTTTGTTGTTGTTGTAATAAATCGTATATCTCCTGATTTTTAGTCGAATCTCAGATTTTTTGATAAAATAATAGGAAATCTCCAGATTTCTAGATAATACCCAGAAAAATGGCTCGAAATCTCCAGCTGACGTACGATGTATCAGTAATTATCGCGGGGAAGATTTTACAAAATACATCATAACTCGGCCATCACTCCGTTAACCAACTTCCAAATTAAATCCGCCAGCGGATTTAACAGGGAACCGGATTTAACCGGGAACCGGGGTAACTAACTGAAGGATTGCGTGTGATCGCCAGCGGATTTAACAGGGGAACAGTGTTGGCCGAGTTACACTGGTAATATCTTGCTAGCGTCAGCAGCCAGCGAGAATGACAACAAAACCTCCTGTGTCCCACCAATCTTGCCTACTTTACAATAGGTCCCCCCATGGAGCCAGTTTATCTTTTATAACCCTGTCAATGCTATATATACGTCAGGTTATACATTAATAGTTAATATCAGAACACTATAATAGCCTTGGCTTTTTCCTCTTAGATTATACCTCCATGGTCTGTCTACCTAGCGGCCAAAGCCTAAACTATCATATATACAAAAGGTTATTTTATTATCATTATTATTATTTTTCACCATTATTATTATTATTGCTATTTTTTCATAATTAATTAATTATTATGTAGTAGACACCAACAAGCACCTTATTACACTTCACCTACTAACCTCACCCGATTATAATATTAATGTTTTTTGTTGTTGTTGTAATAAATCGTATATCTCCTGATTTTTAGTCGAATCTCAGATTTTTTGATAAAATAATAGGAAATCTCCAGATTTCTAGATAATACCCAGAAAAATGGCTCGAAATCTCCAGCTGACGTACGATGTATCAGTAATTATCGCGGGGAAGATTTTACAAAATACATCATAACTCGGCCATCACTCCGTTAACCAACTTCCAAATTAAATCCGCTGGCGTTCACACGCAATCCTTCAGTTAGTTACCCCGGGAACCGGGGTAACTAACTGAAAGATTGCGTGTGATCGCCAGCGGATTTAACAGGGAACCGGATTTAACCGGGAACCGGGGTAACTAACTGAAGGATTGCGTGTGATCGCCAAACAGCGGATTTAACAGGGGAACAGTGTTGGCCGAGTTACACTGGTAATATCTTGCTAGCGTCAGCAGCCAGCGAGAATGACAACAAAACCTCCTGTGTCCCACCAATCTTGCCTACTTTACAATAGGTCCCCCCATGGAGCCAGTTTATCTTTTATAACCCTGTCAATGCTATATATACGTCAGGTTATACATTAATAGTTAATATCAGAACACTATAATAGCCTTGGCTTTTTCCTCTTAGATTATACCTCCATGGTCTGTCTACCTAGCGGCCAAAGCCTAAACTATCATATATACAAAAGGTTATTTTATTATCATTATTATTATTTTTCACCATTATTATTATTATTGCTATTTTTTCATAATTAATTAATTATTATGTAGTAGACACCAACAAGCACCTTATTACACTTCACCTACTAACCTCACCCGATTATAATATTAATGTTTTTTGTTGTTGTTGTAATAAATCGTATATCTCCTGATTTTTAGTCGAATCTCAGATTTTTTGATAAAATAATAGGAAATCTCCAGATTTCTAGATAATACCCAGAAAAATGGCTCGAAATCTCCAGCTGACGTACGATGTATCAGTAATTATCGCTGGGAAGATTTTACAAAATACATCATAACTCGGCCATCACTCCGTTAACCAACTTCCAAATTAAATCCGCTGGCGTTCACACGCAATCCTTCAGTTAGTTACCCCGGGAACCGGGGTAACTAACTGAAAGATTGCGTGTGATCGCCAGCGGATTTAACAGGGAACCGGATTTAACCGGGAACCGGGGTAACTAACTGAAGGATTGCGTGTGATCGCCAGCGGATTTAACAGGGGAACAGTGTTGGCCGAGTTACACTGGTAATATCTTGCTAGCGTCAGCAGCCAGCGAGAATGACAACAAAACCTCCTGTGTCCCACCAATCTTGCCTACTTTACAATAGGTCCCCCCATGGAGCCAGTTTATCTTTTATAACCCTGTCAATGCTATATATACGTCAGGTTATACATTAATAGTTAATATCAGAACACTATAATAGCCTTGGCTTTTTCCTCTTAGATTATACCTCCATGGTCTGTCTACCTAGCGGCCAAAGCCTAAACTATCATATATACAAAAGGTTATTTTATTATCATTATTATTATTTTTCACCATTATTATTATTATTGCTATTTTTTCATAATTAATTAATTATTATGTAGTAGACACCAACAAGCACCTTATTACACTTCACCTACTAACCTCACCCGATTATAATATTAATGTTTTTTGTTGTTGTTGTAATAAATCGTATATCTCCTGATTTTTAGTCGAATCTCAGATTTTTTGATAAAATAATAGGAAATCTCCAGATTTCTAGATAATACCCAGAAAAATGGCTCGAAATCTCCAGCTGACGTACGATGTATCAGTAATTATCGCGGGGAAGATTTTACAAAATACATCATAACTCGGCCATCACTCCGTTAACCAACTTCCAAATTAAATCCGCTGGCGTTCACACGCAATCCTTCAGTTAGTTACCCCGGGAACCGGGGTAACTAACTGAAAGATTGCGTGTGATCGCCAGCGGATTTAACAGGGAACCGGATTTAACCGGGAACCGGGGTAACTAACTGAAGGATTGCGTGTGATCGCCAAACAGCGGATTTAACAGGGGAACAGTGTTGGCCGAGTTACACTGGTAATATCTTGCTAGCGTCAGCAGCCAGCGAGAATGACAACAAAACCTCCTGTGTCCCACCAATCTTGCCTACTTTACAATAGGTCCCCCCATGGAGCCAGTTTATCTTTTATAACCCTGTCAATGCTATATATACGTCAGGTTATACATTAATAGTTAATATCAGAACACTATAATAGCCTTGGCTTTTTCCTCTTAGATTATACCTCCATGGTCTGTCTACCTAGCGGCCAAAGCCTAAACTATCATATATACAAAAGGTTATTTTATTATCATTATTATTATTTTTCACCATTATTATTATTATTGCTATTTTTTCATAATTAATTAATTATTATGTAGTAGACACCAACAAGCACCTTATTACACTTCACCTACTAACCTCACCCGATTATAATATTAATGTTTTTTGTTGTTGTTGTAATAAATCGTATATCTCCTGATTTTTAGTCGAATCTCAGATTTTTTGATAAAATAATAGGAAATCTCCAGATTTCTAGATAATACCCAGAAAAATGGCTCGAAATCTCCAGCTGACGTACGATGTATCAGTAATTATCGCTGGGAAGATTTTACAAAATACATCATAACTCGGCCATCACTCCGTTAACCAACTTCCAAATTAAATCCGCTGGCGTTCACACGCAATCCTTCAGTTAGTTACCCCGGGAACCGGGGTAACTAACTGAAAGATTGCGTGTGATCGCCAGCGGATTTAACAGGGAACCGGATTTAACCGGGAACCGGGGTAACTAACTGAAGGATTGCGTGTGATCGCCAGCGGATTTAACAGGGGAACAGTGTTGGCCGAGTTACACTGGTAATATGTTGCTAGCGTCAGCAGCCAGCGAGAATGACAACAAAACCTCCTGTGTCCCACCAATCTTGCCTACTTTACAATAGGTCCCCCCATGGAGCCAGTTTATCTTTTATAACCCTGTCAATGCTATATATACGTCAGGTTATACATTAATAGTTAATATCAGAACACTATAATAGCCTTGGCTTTTTCCTCTTAGATTATACCTCCATGGTCTGTCTACCTAGCGGCCAAAGCCTAAACTATCATATATACAAAAGGTTATTTTATTATCATTATTATTATTTTTCACCATTATTATTATTATTGCTATTTTTTCATAATTAATTAATTATTATGTAGTAGACACCAACAAGCACCTTATTACACTTCACCTACTAACCTCACCCGATTATAATATTAATGTTTTTTGTTGTTGTTGTAATAAATCGTATATCTCCTGATTTTTAGTCGAATCTCAGATTTTTTGATAAAATAATAGGAAATCTCCAGATTTCTAGATAATACCCAGAAAAATGGCTCGAAATCTCCAGCTGACGTACGATGTATCAGTAATTATCGCGGGGAAGATTTTACAAAATACATCATAACTCGGCCATCACTCCGTTAACCAACTTCCAAATTAAATCCGCTGGCGTTCACACGCAATCTTTCAGTTAGTTACCCCGGTTCCCGGGGTAACTAACTGAAAGATTGCGTGTGATCGCCAGCGGATTTAACAGGGAACCGGATTTAACCGGGAACCGGGGTAACTAACTGAAGGATTGCGTGTGATCGCCAGCGGATTTAACAGGGGAACAGTGTTGGCCGAGTTACACTGGTAATATCTTGCTAGCGTCAGCAGCCAGCGAGAATGACAACAAAACCTCCTGTGTCCCACCAATCTTGCCTACTTTACAATAGGTCCCCCCATGGAGCCAGTTTATCTTTTATAACCCTGTCAATGCTATATATACGTCAGGTTATACATTAATAGTTAATATCAGAACACTATAATAGCCTTGGCTTTTTCCTCTTAGATTATACCTCCATGGTCTGTCTACCTAGCGGCCAAAGCCTAAACTATCATATATACAAAAGGTTATTTTATTATCATTATTATTATTTTTCACCATTATTATTATTATTGCTATTTTTTCATAATTAATTAATTATTATGTAGTAGACACCAACAAGCACCTTATTACACTTCACCTACTAACCTCACCCGATTATAATATTAATGTTTTTTGTTGTTGTTGTAATAAATCGTATATCTCCTGATTTTTAGTCGAATCTCAGATTTTTTGATAAAATAATAGGAAATCTCCAGATTTCTAGATAATACCCAGAAAAATGGCTCGAAATCTCCAGCTGACGTACGATGTATCAGTAATTATCGCGGGGAAGATTTTACAAAATACATCATAACTCGGCCATCACTCCGTTAACCAACTTCCAAATTAAATCCGCTGGCGTTCACACGCAATCCTTCAGTTAGTTACCCCGGGAACCGGGGTAACTAACTGAAAGATTGCGTGTGATCGCCAGCGGATTTAACAGGGAACCGGATTTAACCGGGAACCGGGGTAACTAACTGAAGGATTGCGTGTGATCGCCAAACAGCGGATTTAACAGGGGAACAGTGTTGGCCGAGTTACACTGGTAATATCTTGCTAGCGTCAGCAGCCAGCGAGAATGACAACAAAACCTCCTGTGTCCCACCAATCTTGCCTACTTTACAATAGGTCCCCCCATGGAGCCAGTTTATCTTTTATAACCCTGTCAATGCTATATATACGTCAGGTTATACATTAATAGTTAATATCAGAACACTATAATAGCCTTGGCTTTTTCCTCTTAGATTATACCTCCATGGTCTGTCTACCTAGCGGCCAAAGCCTAAACTATCATATATACAAAAGGTTATTTTATTATCATTATTATTATTTTTCACCATTATTATTATTATTGCTATTTTTTCATAATTAATTAATTATTATGTAGTAGACACCAACAAGCACCTTATTACACTTCACCTACTAACCTCACCCGATTATAATATTAATGTTTTTTGTTGTTGTTGTAATAAATCGTATATCTCCTGATTTTTAGTCGAATCTCAGATTTTTTGATAAAATAATAGGAAATCTCCAGATTTCTAGATAATACCCAGAAAAATGGCTCGAAATCTCCAGCTGACGTACGATGTATCAGTAATTATCGCTGGGAAGATTTTACAAAATACATCATAACTCGGCCATCACTCCGTTAACCAACTTCCAAATTAAATCCGCTGGCGTTCACACGCAATCCTTCAGTTAGTTACCCCGGGAACCGGGGTAACTAACTGAAAGATTGCGTGTGATCGTCAGCGGATTTAACAGGGAACCGGATTTAACCGGGAACCGGGGTAACTAACTGAAGGATTGCGTGTGATCGCCAGCGGATTTAACAGGGGAACAGTGTTGGCCGAGTTACACTGGTAATATCTTGCTAGCGTCAGCAGCCAGCGAGAATGACAACAAAACCTCCTGTGTCCCACCAATCTTGCCTACTTTACAATAGGTCCCCCCATGGAGCCAGTTTATCTTTTATAACCCTGTCAATGCTATATATACGTCAGGTTATACATTAATAGTTAATATCAGAACACTATAATAGCCTTGGCTTTTTCCTCTTAGATTATACCTCCATGGTCTGTCTACCTAGCGGCCAAAGCCTAAACTATCATATATACAAAAGGTTATTTTATTATCATTATTATTATTTTTCACCATTATTATTATTATTGCTATTTTTTCATAATTAATTAATTATTATGTAGTAGACACCAACAAGCACCTTATTACACTTCACCTACTAACCTCACCCGATTATAATATTAATGTTTTTTGTTGTTGTTGTAATAAATCGTATATCTCCTGATTTTTAGTCGAATCTCAGATTTTTTGATAAAATAATAGGAAATCTCCAGATTTCTAGATAATACCCAGAAAAATGGCTCGAAATCTCCAGCTGACGTACGATGTATCAGTAATTATCGCGGGGAAGATTTTACAAAATACATCATAACTCGGCCATCACTCCGTTAACCAACTTCCAAATTAAATCCGCTGGCGTTCACACGCAATCCTTCAGTTAGTTACCCCGGGAACCGGGGTAACTAACTGAAAGATTGCGTGTGATCGCCAGCGGATTTAACAGGGAACCGGATTTAACCGGGAACCGGGGTAACTAACTGAAGGATTGCGTGTGATCGCCAAACAGCGGATTTAACAGGGGAACAGTGTTGGCCGAGTTACACTGGTAATATCTTGCTAGCGTCAGCAGCCAGCGAGAATGACAACAAAACCTCCTGTGTCCCACCAATCTTGCCTACTTTACAATAGGTCCCCCCATGGAGCCAGTTTATCTTTTATAACCCTGTCAATGCTATATATACGTCAGGTTATACATTAATAGTTAATATCAGAACACTATAATAGCCTTGGCTTTTTCCTCTTAGATTATACCTCCATGGTCTGTCTACCTAGCGGCCAAAGCCTAAACTATCATATATACAAAAGGTTATTTTATTATCATTATTATTATTTTTCACCATTATTATTATTATTGCTATTTTTTCATAATTAATTAATTATTATGTAGTAGACACCAACAAGCACCTTATTACACTTCACCTACTAACCTCACCCGATTATAATATTAATGTTTTTTGTTGTTGTTGTAATAAATCGTATATCTCCTGATTTTTAGTCGAATCTCAGATTTTTTGATAAAATAATAGGAAATCTCCAGATTTCTAGATAATACCCAGAAAAATGGCTCGAAATCTCCAGCTGACGTACGATGTATCAGTAATTATCGCTGGGAAGATTTTACAAAATACATCATAACTCGGCCATCACTCCGTTAACCAACTTCCAAATTAAATCCGCTGGCGTTCACACGCAATCCTTCAGTTAGTTACCCCGGGAACCGGGGTAACTAACTGAAAGATTGCGTGTGATCGCCAGCGGATTTAACAGGGAACCGGATTTAACCGGGAACCGGGGTAACTAACTGAAGGATTGCGTGTGATCGCCAGCGGATTTAACAGGGGAACAGTGTTGGCCGAGTTACACTGGTAATATCTTGCTAGCGTCAGCAGCCAGCGAGAATGACAACAAAACCTCCTGTGTCCCACCAATCTTGCCTACTTTACAATAGGTCCCCCCATGGAGCCAGTTTATCTTTTATAACCCTGTCAATGCTATATATACGTCAGGTTATACATTAATAGTTAATATCAGAACACTATAATAGCCTTGGCTTTTTCCTCTTAGATTATACCTCCATGGTCTGTCTACCTAGCGGCCAAAGCCTAAACTATCATATATACAAAAGGTTATTTTATTATCATTATTATTATTTTTCACCATTATTATTATTATTGCTATTTTTTCATAATTAATTAATTATTATGTAGTAGACACCAACAAGCACCTTATTACACTTCACCTACTAACCTCACCCGATTATAATATTAATGTTTTTTGTTGTTGTTGTAATAAATCGTATATCTCCTGATTTTTAGTCGAATCTCAGATTTTTTGATAAAATAATAGGAAATCTCCAGATTTCTAGATAATACCCAGAAAAATGGCTCGAAATCTCCAGCTGACGTACGATGTATCAGTAATTATCGCGGGGAAGATTTTACAAAATACATCATAACTCGGCCATCACTCCGTTAACCAACTTCCAAATTAAATCCGCTGGCGTTCACACGCAATCTTTCAGTTAGTTACCCCGGTTCCCGGGGTAACTAACTGAAAGATTGCGTGTGATCGCCAGCGGATTTAACAGGGAACCGGATTTAACCGGGAACCGGGGTAACTAACTGAAGGATTGCGTGTGATCGCCAGCGGATTTAACAGGGGAACAGTGTTGGCCGAGTTACACTGGTAATATCTTGCTAGCGTCAGCAGCCAGCGAGAATGACAACAAAACCTCCTGTGTCCCACCAATCTTGCCTACTTTACAATAGGTCCCCCCATGGAGCCAGTTTATCTTTTATAACCCTGTCAATGCTATATATACGTCAGGTTATACATTAATAGTTAATATCAGAACACTATAATAGCCTTGGCTTTTTCCTCTTAGATTATACCTCCATGGTCTGTCTACCTAGCGGCCAAAGCCTAAACTATCATATATACAAAAGGTTATTTTATTATCATTATTATTATTTTTCACCATTATTATTATTATTGCTATTTTTTCATAATTAATTAATTATTATGTAGTAGACACCAACAAGCACCTTATTACACTTCACCTACTAACCTCACCCGATTATAATATTAATGTTTTTTGTTGTTGTTGTAATAAATCGTATATCTCCTGATTTTTAGTCGAATCTCAGATTTTTTGATAAAATAATAGGAAATCTCCAGATTTCTAGATAATACCCAGAAAAATGGCTCGAAATCTCCAGCTGACGTACGATGTATCAGTAATTATCGCGGGGAAGATTTTACAAAATACATCATAACTCGGCCATCACTCCGTTAACCAACTTCCAAATTAAATCCGCTGGCGTTCACACGCAATCCTTCAGTTAGTTACCCCGGGAACCGGGGTAACTAACTGAAAGATTGCGTGTGATCGCCAGCGGATTTAACAGGGAACCGGATTTAACCGGGAACCGGGGTAACTAACTGAAGGATTGCGTGTGATCGCCAGCGGATTTAACAGGGGAACAGTGTTGGCCGAGTTACACTGGTAATATCTTGCTAGCGTCAGCAGCCAGCGAGAATGACAACAAAACCTCCTGTGTCCCACCAATCTTGCCTACTTTACAATAGGTCCCCCCATGGAGCCAGTTTATCTTTTATAACCCTGTCAATGCTATATATACGTCAGGTTATACATTAATAGTTAATATCAGAACACTATAATAGCCTTGGCTTTTTCCTCTTAGATTATACCTCCATGGTCTGTCTACCTAGCGGCCAAAGCCTAAACTATCATATATACAAAAGGTTATTTTATTATCATTATTATTATTTTTCACCATTATTATTATTATTGCTATTTTTTCATAATTAATTAATTATTATGTAGTAGACACCAACAAGCACCTTATTACACTTCACCTACTAACCTCACCCGATTATAATATTAATGTTTTTTGTTGTTGTTGTAATAAATCGTATATCTCCTGATTTTTAGTCGAATCTCAGATTTTTTGATAAAATAATAGGAAATCTCCAGATTTCTAGATAATACCCAGAAAAATGGCTCGAAATCTCCAGCTGACGTACGATGTATCAGTAATTATCGCGGGGAAGATTTTACAAAATACATCATAACTCGGCCATCACTCCGTTAACCAACTTCCAAATTAAATCCGCTGGCGTTCACACGCAATCCTTCAGTTAGTTACCCCGGGAACCGGGGTAACTAACTGAAAGATTGCGTGTGATCGCCAGCGGATTTAACAGGGAACCGGATTTAACCGGGAACCGGGGTAACTAACTGAAGGATTGCGTGTGATCGCCAGCGGATTTAACAGGGGAACAGTGTTGGCCGAGTTACACTGGTAATATCTTGCTAGCGTCAGCAGCCAGCGAGAATGACAACAAAACCTCCTGTGTCCCACCAATCTTGCCTACTTTACAATAGGTCCCCCCATGGAGCCAGTTTATCTTTTATAACCCTGTCAATGCTATATATACGTCAGGTTATACATTAATAGTTAATATCAGAACACTATAATAGCCTTGGCTTTTTCCTCTTAGATTATACCTCCATGGTCTGTCTACCTAGCGGCCAAAGCCTAAACTATCATATATACAAAAGGTTATTTTATTATCATTATTATTATTTTTCACCATTATTATTATTATTGCTATTTTTTCATAATTAATTAATTATTATGTAGTAGACACCAACAAGCACCTTATTACACTTCACCTACTAACCTCACCCGATTATAATATTAATGTTTTTTGTTGTTGTTGTAATAAATCGTATATCTCCTGATTTTTAGTCGAATCTCAGATTTTTTGATAAAATAATAGGAAATCTCCAGATTTCTAGATAATACCCAGAAAAATGGCTCGAAATCTCCAGCTGACGTACGATGTATCAGTAATTATCGCGGGGAAGATTTTACAAAATACATCATAACTCTGCCATCACTCCGTTAACCAACTTCCAAATTAAATCCGCTGGCGTTCACACGCAATCCTTCAGTTAGTTACCCCGGGATTTAACAGGGAACCGGATTTAACCGGGAACCGGGGTAACTAACTGAAGGATTGCGTGTGATCGCCAGCGGATTTAACAGGGGAACAGTGTTGGCCGAGTTACACTGGTAATATCTTGCTAGCGTCAGCAGCCAGCGAGAATGACAACAAAACCTCCTGTGTCCCACCAATCTTGCCTACTTTACAATAGGTCCCCCCATGGAGCCAGTTTATCTTTTATAACCCTGTCAATGCTATATATACGTCAGGTTATACATTAATAGTTAATATCAGAACACTTTAAATAATAGCCTTGGCTTTTTCCTCTTAGATTATACCTCCATGGTCTGTCTACCTAGCGGCCAAAGCCTAAACTATCATATATACAAAAGGTTATTTTATTATCATTATTATTATTTTTCACCATTATTATTATTATTGCTATTTTTTCATAATTAATTAATTATTATGTAGTAGACACCAACAAGCACCTTATTACACTTCACCTACTAACCTCACCCGATTATAATATTAATGTTTTTTGTTGTTGTTGTAATAAATCGTATATCTCCTGATTTTTAGTCGAATCTCAGATTTTTTGATAAAATAATAGGAAATCTCCAGATTTCTAGATAATACCCAGAAAAATGGCTCGAAATCTCCAGCTGACGTACGATGTATCAGTAATTATCGCGGGGAAGATTTTACAAAATACATCATAACTCGGCCATCACTCCGTTAACCAACTTCCAAATTAAATCCGCTGGCGTTCACACGCAATCCTTCAGTTAGTTACCCCGGGAACCGGGGTAACTAACTGAAAGATTGCGTGTGATCGCCAGCGGATTTAACAGGGAACCGGATTTAACCGGGAACCGGGGTAACTAACTGAAGGATTGCGTGTGATCGCCAGCGGATTTAACAGGGGAACAGTGTTGGCCGAGTTACACTGGTAATATCTTGCTAGCGTCAGCAGCCAGCGAGAATGACAACAAAACCTCCTGTGTCCCACCAATCTTGCCTACTTTACAATAGGTCCCCCCATGGAGCCAGTTTATCTTTTATAACCCTGTCAATGCTATATATACGTCAGGTTATACATTAATAGTTAATATCAGAACACTATAATAGCCTTGGCTTTTTCCTCTTAGATTATACCTCCATGGTCTGTCTACCTAGCGGCCAAAGCCTAAACTATCATATATACAAAAGGTTATTTTATTATCATTATTATTATTTTTCACCATTATTATTATTATTGCTATTTTTTCATAATTAATTAATTATTATGTAGTAGACACCAACAAGCACCTTATTACACTTCACCTACTAACCTCACCCGATTATAATATTAATGTTTTTTGTTGTTGTTGTAATAAATCGTATATCTCCTGATTTTTAGTCGAATCTCAGATTTTTTGATAAAATAATAGGAAATCTCCAGATTTCTAGATAATACCCAGAAAAATGGCTCGAAATCTCCAGCTGACGTACGATGTATCAGTAATTATCGCGGGGAAGATTTTACAAAATACATCATAACTCGGCCATCACTCCGTTAACCAACTTCCAAATTAAATCCGCTGGCGTTCACACGCAATCCTTCAGTTAGTTACCCCGGGAACCGGGGTAACTAACTGAAAGATTGCGTGTGATCGCCAGCGGATTTAACAGGGAACCGGATTTAACCGGGAACCGGGGTAACTAACTGAAGGATTGCGTGTGATCGCCAGCGGATTTAACAGGGGAACAGTGTTGGCCGAGTTACACTGGTAATATCTTGCTAGCGTCAGCAGCCAGCGAGAATGACAACAAAACCTCCTGTGTCCCACCAATCTTGCCTACTTTACAATAGGTCCCCCCATGGAGCCAGTTTATCTTTTATAACCCTGTCAATGCTATATATACGTCAGGTTATACATTAATAGTTAATATCAGAACACTATAATAGCCTTGGCTTTTTCCTCTTAGATTATACCTCCATGGTCTGTCTACCTAGCGGCCAAAGCCTAAACTATCATATATACAAAAGGTTATTTTATTATCATTATTATTATTTTTCACCATTATTATTATTATTGCTATTTTTTCATAATTAATTAATTATTATGTAGTAGACACCAACAAGCACCTTATTACACTTCACCTACTAACCTCACCCGATTATAATATTAATGTTTTTTGTTGTTGTTGTAATAAATCGTATATCTCCTGATTTTTAGTCGAATCTCAGATTTTTTGATAAAATAATAGGAAATCTCCAGATTTCTAGATAATACCCAGAAAAATGGCTCGAAATCTCCAGCTGACGTACGATGTATCAGTAATTATCGCGGGGAAGATTTTACAAAATACATCATAACTCGGCCATCACTCCGTTAACCAACTTCCAAATTAAATCCGCCAGCGGATTTAACAGGGAACCGGATTTAACCGGGAACCGGGGTAACTAACTGAAGGATTGCGTGTGATCGCCAGCGGATTTAACAGGGGAACAGTGTTGGCCGAGTTACACTGGTAATATCTTGCTAGCGTCAGCAGCCAGCGAGAATGACAACAAAACCTCCTGTGTCCCACCAATCTTGCCTACTTTACAATAGGTCCCCCCATGGAGCCAGTTTATCTTTTATAACCCTGTCAATGCTATATATACGTCAGGTTATACATTAATAGTTAATATCAGAACACTATAATAGCCTTGGCTTTTTCCTCTTAGATTATACCTCCATGGTCTGTCTACCTAGCGGCCAAAGCCTAAACTATCATATATACAAAAGGTTATTTTATTATCATTATTATTATTTTTCACCATTATTATTATTATTGCTATTTTTTCATAATTAATTAATTATTATGTAGTAGACACCAACAAGCACCTTATTACACTTCACCTACTAACCTCACCCGATTATAATATTAATGTTTTTTGTTGTTGTTGTAATAAATCGTATATCTCCTGATTTTTAGTCGAATCTCAGATTTTTTGATAAAATAATAGGAAATCTCCAGATTTCTAGATAATACCCAGAAAAATGGCTCGAAATCTCCAGCTGACGTACGATGTATCAGTAATTATCGCGGGGAAGATTTTACAAAATACATCATAACTCGGCCATCACTCCGTTAACCAACTTCCAAATTAAATCCGCTGGCGTTCACACGCAATCCTTCAGTTAGTTACCCCGGGAACCGGGGTAACTAACTGAAAGATTGCGTGTGATCGCCAGCGGATTTAACAGGGAACCGGATTTAACCGGGAACCGGGGTAACTAACTGAAGGATTGCGTGTGATCGCCAGCGGATTTAACAGGGGAACAGTGTTGGCCGAGTTACACTGGTAATATCTTGCTAGCGTCAGCAGCCAGCGAGAATGACAACAAAACCTCCTGTGTCCCACCAATCTTGCCTACTTTACAATAGGTCCCCCCATGGAGCCAGTTTATCTTTTATAACCCTGTCAATGCTATATATACGTCAGGTTATACATTAATAGTTAATATCAGAACACTATAATAGCCTTGGCTTTTTCCTCTTAGATTATACCTCCATGGTCTGTCTACCTAGCGGCCAAAGCCTAAACTATCATATATACAAAAGGTTATTTTATTATCATTATTATTATTTTTCACCATTATTATTATTATTGCTATTTTTTCATAATTAATTAATTATTATGTAGTAGACACCAACAAGCACCTTATTACACTTCACCTACTAACCTCACCCGATTATAATATTAATGTTTTTTGTTGTTGTTGTAATAAATCGTATATCTCCTGATTTTTAGTCGAATCTCAGATTTTTTGATAAAATAATAGGAAATCTCCAGATTTCTAGATAATACCCAGAAAAATGGCTCGAAATCTCCAGCTGACGTACGATGTATCAGTAATTATCGCGGGGAAGATTTTACAAAATACATCATAACTCTGCCATCACTCCGTTAACCAACTTCCAAATTAAATCCGCTGGCGTTCACACGCAATCCTTCAGTTAGTTACCCCGGGATTTAACAGGGAACCGGATTTAACCGGGAACCGGGGTAACTAACTGAAGGATTGCGTGTGATCGCCAGCGGATTTAACAGGGGAACAGTGTTGGCCGAGTTACACTGGTAATATCTTGCTAGCGTCAGCAGCCAGCGAGAATGACAACAAAACCTCCTGTGTCCCACCAATCTTGCCTACTTTACAATAGGTCCCCCCATGGAGCCAGTTTATCTTTTATAACCCTGTCAATGCTATATATACGTCAGGTTATACATTAATAGTTAATATCAGAACACTTTAAATAATAGCCTTGGCTTTTTCCTCTTAGATTATACCTCCATGGTCTGTCTACCTAGCGGCCAAAGCCTAAACTATCATATATACAAAAGGTTATTTTATTATCATTATTATTATTTTTCACCATTATTATTATTATTGCTATTTTTTCATAATTAATTAATTATTATGTAGTAGACACCAACAAGCACCTTATTACACTTCACCTACTAACCTCACCCGATTATAATATTAATGTTTTTTGTTGTTGTTGTAATAAATCGTATATCTCCTGATTTTTAGTCGAATCTCAGATTTTTTGATAAAATAATAGGAAATCTCCAGATTTCTAGATAATACCCAGAAAAATGGCTCGAAATCTCCAGCTGACGTACGATGTATCAGTAATTATCGCGGGGAAGATTTTACAAAATACATCATAACTCGGCCATCACTCCGTTAACCAACTTCCAAATTAAATCCGCTGGCGTTCACACGCAATCCTTCAGTTAGTTACCCCGGGAACCGGGGTAACTAACTGAAAGATTGCGTGTGATCGCCAGCGGATTTAACAGGGAACCGGATTTAACCGGGAACCGGGGTAACTAACTGAAGGATTGCGTGTGATCGCCAGCGGATTTAACAGGGGAACAGTGTTGGCCGAGTTACACTGGTAATATCTTGCTAGCGTCAGCAGCCAGCGAGAATGACAACAAAACCTCCTGTGTCCCACCAATCTTGCCTACTTTACAATAGGTCCCCCCATGGAGCCAGTTTATCTTTTATAACCCTGTCAATGCTATATATACGTCAGGTTATACATTAATAGTTAATATCAGAACACTATAATAGCCTTGGCTTTTTCCTCTTAGATTATACCTCCATGGTCTGTCTACCTAGCGGCCAAAGCCTAAACTATCATATATACAAAAGGTTATTTTATTATCATTATTATTATTTTTCACCATTATTATTATTATTGCTATTTTTTCATAATTAATTAATTATTATGTAGTAGACACCAACAAGCACCTTATTACACTTCACCTACTAACCTCACCCGATTATAATATTAATGTTTTTTGTTGTTGTTGTAATAAATCGTATATCTCCTGATTTTTAGTCGAATCTCAGATTTTTTGATAAAATAATAGGAAATCTCCAGATTTCTAGATAATACCCAGAAAAATGGCTCGAAATCTCCAGCTGACGTACGATGTATCAGTAATTATCGCGGGGAAGATTTTACAAAATACATCATAACTCGGCCATCACTCCGTTAACCAACTTCCAAATTAAATCCGCTGGCGTTCACACGCAATCCTTCAGTTAGTTACCCCGGGAACCGGGGTAACTAACTGAAAGATTGCGTGTGATCGCCAGCGGATTTAACAGGGAACCGGATTTAACCGGGAACCGGGGTAACTAACTGAAGGATTGCGTGTGATCGCCAGCGGATTTAACAGGGGAACAGTGTTGGCCGAGTTACACTGGTAATATCTTGCTAGCGTCAGCAGCCAGCGAGAATGACAACAAAACCTCCTGTGTCCCACCAATCTTGCCTACTTTACAATAGGTCCCCCCATGGAGCCAGTTTATCTTTTATAACCCTGTCAATGCTATATATACGTCAGGTTATACATTAATAGTTAATATCAGAACACTATAATAGCCTTGGCTTTTTCCTCTTAGATTATACCTCCATGGTCTGTCTACCTAGCGGCCAAAGCCTAAACTATCATATATACAAAAGGTTATTTTATTATCATTATTATTATTTTTCACCATTATTATTATTATTGCTATTTTTTCATAATTAATTAATTATTATGTAGTAGACACCAACAAGCACCTTATTACACTTCACCTACTAACCTCACCCGATTATAATATTAATGTTTTTTGTTGTTGTTGTAATAAATCGTATATCTCCTGATTTTTAGTCGAATCTCAGATTTTTTGATAAAATAATAGGAAATCTCCAGATTTCTAGATAATACCCAGAAAAATGGCTCGAAATCTCCAGCTGACGTACGATGTATCAGTAATTATCGCGGGGAAGATTTTACAAAATACATCATAACTCGGCCATCACTCCGTTAACCAACTTCCAAATTAAATCCGCCAGCGGATTTAACAGGGAACCGGATTTAACCGGGAACCGGGGTAACTAACTGAAGGATTGCGTGTGATCGCCAGCGGATTTAACAGGGGAACAGTGTTGGCCGAGTTACACTGGTAATATCTTGCTAGCGTCAGCAGCCAGCGAGAATGACAACAAAACCTCCTGTGTCCCACCAATCTTGCCTACTTTACAATAGGTCCCCCCATGGAGCCAGTTTATCTTTTATAACCCTGTCAATGCTATATATACGTCAGGTTATACATTAATAGTTAATATCAGAACACTATAATAGCCTTGGCTTTTTCCTCTTAGATTATACCTCCATGGTCTGTCTACCTAGCGGCCAAAGCCTAAACTATCATATATACAAAAGGTTATTTTATTATCATTATTATTATTTTTCACCATTATTATTATTATTGCTATTTTTTCATAATTAATTAATTATTATGTAGTAGACACCAACAAGCACCTTATTACACTTCACCTACTAACCTCACCCGATTATAATATTAATGTTTTTTGTTGTTGTTGTAATAAATCGTATATCTCCTGATTTTTAGTCGAATCTCAGATTTTTTGATAAAATAATAGGAAATCTCCAGATTTCTAGATAATACCCAGAAAAATGGCTCGAAATCTCCAGCTGACGTACGATGTATCAGTAATTATCGCGGGGAAGATTTTACAAAATACATCATAACTCGGCCATCACTCCGTTAACCAACTTCCAAATTAAATCCGCTGGCGTTCACACGCAATCCTTCAGTTAGTTACCCCGGGAACCGGGGTAACTAACTGAAAGATTGCGTGTGATCGCCAGCGGATTTAACAGGGAACCGGATTTAACCGGGAACCGGGGTAACTAACTGAAGGATTGCGTGTGATCGCCAGCGGATTTAACAGGGGAACAGTGTTGGCCGAGTTACACTGGTAATATCTTGCTAGCGTCAGCAGCCAGCGAGAATGACAACAAAACCTCCTGTGTCCCACCAATCTTGCCTACTTTACAATAGGTCCCCCCATGGAGCCAGTTTATCTTTTATAACCCTGTCAATGCTATATATACGTCAGGTTATACATTAATAGTTAATATCAGAACACTATAATAGCCTTGGCTTTTTCCTCTTAGATTATACCTCCATGGTCTGTCTACCTAGCGGCCAAAGCCTAAACTATCATATATACAAAAGGTTATTTTATTATCATTATTATTATTTTTCACCATTATTATTATTATTGCTATTTTTTCATAATTAATTAATTATTATGTAGTAGACACCAACAAGCACCTTATTACACTTCACCTACTAACCTCACCCGATTATAATATTAATGTTTTTTGTTGTTGTTGTAATAAATCGTATATCTCCTGATTTTTAGTCGAATCTCAGATTTTTTGATAAAATAATAGGAAATCTCCAGATTTCTAGATAATACCCAGAAAAATGGCTCGAAATCTCCAGCTGACGTACGATGTATCAGTAATTATCGCGGGGAAGATTTTACAAAATACATCATAACTCGGCCATCACTCCGTTAACCAACTTCCAAATTAAATCCGCTGGCGATCACACGCAATCTTTCAGTTAGTTACCCCGGTTCCCGGGGTAACTAACTGAAGGATTGCGTGTGAACGCCAGCGGATTTAACAGGGAACCGGATTTAACCGGGAACCGGGGTAACTAACTGAAGGATTGCGTGTGATCGCCAGCGGATTTAACAGGGGAACAGTGTTGGCCGAGTTACACTGGTAATATCTTGCTAGCGTCAGCAGCCAGCGAGAATGACAACAAAACCTCCTGTGTCCCACCAATCTTGCCTACTTTACAATAGGTCCCCCCATGGAGCCAGTTTATCTTTTATAACCCTGTCAATGCTATATATACGTCAGGTTATACATTAATAGTTAATATCAGAACACTTTAAATAATAGCCTTGGCTTTTTCCTCTTAGATTATACCTCCATGGTCTGTCTACCTAGCGGCCAAAGCCTAAACTATCATATATACAAAAGGTTATTTTATTATCATTATTATTATTTTTCACCATTATTATTATTATTGCTATTTTTTCATAATTAATTAATTATTATGTAGTAGACACCAACAAGCACCTTATTACACTTCACCTACTAACCTCACCCGATTATAATATTAATGTTTTTTGTTGTTGTTGTAATAAATCGTATATCTCCTGATTTTTAGTCGAATCTCAGATTTTTTGATAAAATAATAGGAAATCTCCAGATTTCTAGATAATACCCAGAAAAATGGCTCGAAATCTCCAGCTGACGTACGATGTATCAGTAATTATCGCGGGGAAGATTTTACAAAATACATCATAACTCGGCCATCACTCCGTTAACCAACTTCCAAATTAAATCCGCTGGCGTTCACACGCAATCCTTCAGTTAGTTACCCCGGGAACCGGGGTAACTAACTGAAAGATTGCGTGTGATCGCCAGCGGATTTAACAGGGAACCGGATTTAACCGGGAACCGGGGTAACTAACTGAAGGATTGCGTGTGATCGCCAGCGGATTTAACAGGGGAACAGTGTTGGCCGAGTTACACTGGTAATATCTTGCTAGCGTCAGCAGCCAGCGAGAATGACAACAAAACCTCCTGTGTCCCACCAATCTTGCCTACTTTACAATAGGTCCCCCCATGGAGCCAGTTTATCTTTTATAACCCTGTCAATGCTATATATACGTCAGGTTATACATTAATAGTTAATATCAGAACACTATAATAGCCTTGGCTTTTTCCTCTTAGATTATACCTCCATGGTCTGTCTACCTAGCGGCCAAAGCCTAAACTATCATATATACAAAAGGTTATTTTATTATCATTATTATTATTTTTCACCATTATTATTATTATTGCTATTTTTTCATAATTAATTAATTATTATGTAGTAGACACCAACAAGCACCTTATTACACTTCACCTACTAACCTCACCCGATTATAATATTAATGTTTTTTGTTGTTGTTGTAATAAATCGTATATCTCCTGATTTTTAGTCGAATCTCAGATTTTTTGATAAAATAATAGGAAATCTCCAGATTTCTAGATAATACCCAGAAAAATGGCTCGAAATCTCCAGCTGACGTACGATGTATCAGTAATTATCGCGGGGAAGATTTTACAAAATACATCATAACTCGGCCATCACTCCGTTAACCAACTTCCAAATTAAATCCGCTGGCGTTCACACGCAATCCTTCAGTTAGTTACCCCGGGAACCGGGGTAACTAACTGAAAGATTGCGTGTGATCGCCAGCGGATTTAACAGGGAACCGGATTTAACCGGGAACCGGGGTAACTAACTGAAGGATTGCGTGTGATCGCCAGCGGATTTAACAGGGGAACAGTGTTGGCCGAGTTACACTGGTAATATCTTGCTAGCGTCAGCAGCCAGCGAGAATGACAACAAAACCTCCTGTGTCCCACCAATCTTGCCTACTTTACAATAGGTCCCCCCATGGAGCCAGTTTATCTTTTATAACCCTGTCAATGCTATATATACGTCAGGTTATACATTAATAGTTAATATCAGAACACTATAATAGCCTTGGCTTTTTCCTCTTAGATTATACCTCCATGGTCTGTCTACCTAGCGGCCAAAGCCTAAACTATCATATATACAAAAGGTTATTTTATTATCATTATTATTATTTTTCACCATTATTATTATTATTGCTATTTTTTCATAATTAATTAATTATTATGTAGTAGACACCAACAAGCACCTTATTACACTTCACCTACTAACCTCACCCGATTATAATATTAATGTTTTTTGTTGTTGTTGTAATAAATCGTATATCTCCTGATTTTTAGTCGAATCTCAGATTTTTTGATAAAATAATAGGAAATCTCCAGATTTCTAGATAATACCCAGAAAAATGGCTCGAAATCTCCAGCTGACGTACGATGTATCAGTAATTATCGCGGGGAAGATTTTACAAAATACATCATAACTCGGCCATCACTCCGTTAACCAACTTCCAAATTAAATCCGCTGGCGTTCACACGCAATCCTTCAGTTAGTTACCCCGGGAACCGGGGTAACTAACTGAAAGATTGCGTGTGATCGCCAGCGGATTTAACAGGGAACCGGATTTAACCGGGAACCGGGGTAACTAACTGAAGGATTGCGTGTGATCGCCAGCGGATTTAACAGGGGAACAGTGTTGGCCGAGTTACACTGGTAATATCTTGCTAGCGTCAGCAGCCAGCGAGAATGACAACAAAACCTCCTGTGTCCCACCAATCTTGCCTACTTTACAATAGGTCCCCCCATGGAGCCAGTTTATCTTTTATAACCCTGTCAATGCTATATATACGTCAGGTTATACATTAATAGTTAATATCAGAACACTATAATAGCCTTGGCTTTTTCCTCTTAGATTATACCTCCATGGTCTGTCTACCTAGCGGCCAAAGCCTAAACTATCATATATACAAAAGGTTATTTTATTATCATTATTATTATTTTTCACCATTATTATTATTATTGCTATTTTTTCATAATTAATTAATTATTATGTAGTAGACACCAACAAGCACCTTATTACACTTCACCTACTAACCTCACCCGATTATAATATTAATGTTTTTTGTTGTTGTTGTAATAAATCGTATATCTCCTGATTTTTAGTCGAATCTCAGATTTTTTGATAAAATAATAGGAAATCTCCAGATTTCTAGATAATACCCAGAAAAATGGCTCGAAATCTCCAGCTGACGTACGATGTATCAGTAATTATCGCGGGGAAGATTTTACAAAATACATCATAACTCGGCCATCACTCCGTTAACCAACTTCCAAATTAAATCCTTCAGTTAGTTACCCCGGGAACCGGGGTAACTAACTGAAAGATTGCGTGTGATCGCCAGCGGATTTAACAGGGAACCGGATTTAACCGGGAACCGGGGTAACTAACTGAAGGATTGCGTGTGATCGCCAGCGGATTTAACAGGGGAACAGTGTTGGCCGAGTTACACTGGTAATATCTTGCTAGCGTCAGCAGCCAGCGAGAATGACAACAAAACCTCCTGTGTCCCACCAATCTTGCCTACTTTACAATAGGTCCCCCCATGGAGCCAGTTTATCTTTTATAACCCTGTCAATGCTATATATACGTCAGGTTATACATTAATAGTTAATATCAGAACACTATAATAGCCTTGGCTTTTTCCTCTTAGATTATACCTCCATGGTCTGTCTACCTAGCGGCCAAAGCCTAAACTATCATATATACAAAAGGTTATTTTATTATCATTATTATTATTTTTCACCATTATTATTATTATTGCTATTTTTTCATAATTAATTAATTATTATGTAGTAGACACCAACAAGCACCTTATTACACTTCACCTACTAACCTCACCCGATTATAATATTAATGTTTTTTGTTGTTGTTGTAATAAATCGTATATCTCCTGATTTTTAGTCGAATCTCAGATTTTTTGATAAAATAATAGGAAATCTCCAGATTTCTAGATAATACCCAGAAAAATGGCTCGAAATCTCCAGCTGACGTACGATGTATCAGTAATTATCGCGGGGAAGATTTTACAAAATACATCATAACTCGGCCATCACTCCGTTAACCAACTTCCAAATTAAATCCGCCAGCGGATTTAACAGGGAACCGGATTTAACCGGGAACCGGGGTAACTAACTGAAGGATTGCGTGTGATCGCCAGCGGATTTAACAGGGGAACAGTGTTGGCCGAGTTACACTGGTAATATCTTGCTAGCGTCAGCAGCCAGCGAGAATGACAACAAAACCTCCTGTGTCCCACCAATCTTGCCTACTTTACAATAGGTCCCCCCATGGAGCCAGTTTATCTTTTATAACCCTGTCAATGCTATATATTCGTCAGGTTATACATTAATAGTTAATATCAGAACACTTTAAATAATAGCCTTGGCTTTTTCCTCTTAGATTATACCTCCATGGTCTGTCTACCTAGCGGCCAAAGCCTAAACTATCATATATACAAAAGGTTATTTTATTATCATTATTATTATTTTTCACCATTATTATTATTATTGCTATTTTTTCATAATTAATTAATTATTATGTAGTAGACACCAACAAGCACCTTATTACACTTCACCTACTAACCTCACCCGATTATAATATTAATGTTTTTTGTTGTTGTTGTAATAAATCGTATATCTCCTGATTTTTAGTCGAATCTCAGATTTTTTGATAAAATAATAGGAAATCTCCAGATTTCTAGATAATACCCAGAAAAATGGCTCGAAATCTCCAGCTGACGTACGATGTATCAGTAATTATCGCGGGGAAGATTTTACAAAATACATCATAACTCGGCCATCACTCCGTTAACCAACTTCCAAATTAAATCCGCTGGCGTTCACACGCAATCCTTCAGTTAGTTACCCCGGGAACCGGGGTAACTAACTGAAAGATTGCGTGTGATCGCCAGCGGATTTAACAGGGAACCGGATTTAACCGGGAACCGGGGTAACTAACTGAAGGATTGCGTGTGATCGCCAGCGGATTTAACAGGGGAACAGTGTTGGCCGAGTTACACTGGTAATATCTTGCTAGCGTCAGCAGCCAGCGAGAATGACAACAAAACCTCCTGTGTCCCACCAATCTTGCCTACTTTACAATAGGTCCCCCCATGGAGCCAGTTTATCTTTTATAACCCTGTCAATGCTATATATACGTCAGGTTATACATTAATAGTTAATATCAGAACACTATAATAGCCTTGGCTTTTTCCTCTTAGATTATACCTCCATGGTCTGTCTACCTAGCGGCCAAAGCCTAAACTATCATATATACAAAAGGTTATTTTATTATCATTATTATTATTTTTCACCATTATTATTATTATTGCTATTTTTTCATAATTAATTAATTATTATGTAGTAGACACCAACAAGCACCTTATTACACTTCACCTACTAACCTCACCCGATTATAATATTAATGTTTTTTGTTGTTGTTGTAATAAATCGTATATCTCCTGATTTTTAGTCGAATCTCAGATTTTTTGATAAAATAATAGGAAATCTCCAGATTTCTAGATAATACCCAGAAAAATGGCTCGAAATCTCCAGCTGACGTACGATGTATCAGTAATTATCGCGGGGAAGATTTTACAAAATACATCATAACTCGGCCATCACTCCGTTAACCAACTTCCAAATTAAATCCGCTGGCGTTCACACGCAATCCTTCAGTTAGTTACCCCGGGAACCGGGGTAACTAACTGAAAGATTGCGTGTGATCGCCAGCGGATTTAACAGGGAACCGGATTTAACCGGGAACCGGGGTAACTAACTGAAGGATTGCGTGTGATCGCCAGCGGATTTAACAGGGGAACAGTGTTGGCCGAGTTACACTGGTAATATCTTGCTAGCGTCAGCAGCCAGCGAGAATGACAACAAAACCTCCTGTGTCCCACCAATCTTGCCTACTTTACAATAGGTCCCCCCATGGAGCCAGTTTATCTTTTATAACCCTGTCAATGCTATATATACGTCAGGTTATACATTAATAGTTAATATCAGAACACTTTAAATAATAGCCTTGGCTTTTTCCTCTTAGATTATACCTCCATGGTCTGTCTACCTAGCGGCCAAAGCCTAAACTATCATATATACAAAAGGTTATTTTATTATCATTATTATTATTTTTCACCATTATTATTATTATTGCTATTTTTTCATAATTAATTAATTATTATGTAGTAGACACCAACAAGCACCTTATTACACTTCACCTACTAACCTCACCCGATTATAATATTAATGTTTTTTGTTGTTGTTGTAATAAATCGTATATCTCCTGATTTTTAGTCGAATCTCAGATTTTTTGATAAAATAATAGGAAATCTCCAGATTTCTAGATAATACCCAGAAAAATGGCTCGAAATCTCCAGCTGACGTACGATGTATCAGTAATTATCGCGGGGAAGATTTTACAAAATACATCATAACTCGGCCATCACTCCGTTAACCAACTTCCAAATTAAATCCGCTGGCGTTCACACGCAATCCTTCAGTTAGTTACCCCGGGAACCGGGGTAACTAACTGAAAGATTGCGTGTGATCGCCAGCGGATTTAACAGGGAACCGGATTTAACCGGGAACCGGGGTAACTAACTGAAGGATTGCGTGTGATCGCCAGCGGATTTAACAGGGGAACAGTGTTGGCCGAGTTACACTGGTAATATCTTGCTAGCGTCAGCAGCCAGCGAGAATGACAACAAAACCTCCTGTGTCCCACCAATCTTGCCTACTTTACAATAGGTCCCCCCATGGAGCCAGTTTATCTTTTATAACCCTGTCAATGCTATATATACGTCAGGTTATACATTAATAGTTAATATCAGAACACTATAATAGCCTTGGCTTTTTCCTCTTAGATTATACCTCCATGGTCTGTCTACCTAGCGGCCAAAGCCTAAACTATCATATATACAAAAGGTTATTTTATTATCATTATTATTATTTTTCACCATTATTATTATTATTGCTATTTTTTCATAATTAATTAATTATTATGTAGTAGACACCAACAAGCACCTTATTACACTTCACCTACTAACCTCACCCGATTATAATATTAATGTTTTTTGTTGTTGTTGTAATAAATCGTATATCTCCTGATTTTTAGTCGAATCTCAGATTTTTTGATAAAATAATAGGAAATCTCCAGATTTCTAGATAATACCCAGAAAAATGGCTCGAAATCTCCAGCTGACGTACGATGTATCAGTAATTATCGCGGGGAAGATTTTACAAAATACATCATAACTCGGCCATCACTCCGTTAACCAACTTCCAAATTAAATCCGCTGGCGTTCACACGCAATCCTTCAGTTAGTTACCCCGGGAACCGGGGTAACTAACTGAAAGATTGCGTGTGATCGCCAGCGGATTTAACAGGGAACCGGATTTAACCGGGAACCGGGGTAACTAACTGAAGGATTGCGTGTGATCGCCAGCGGATTTAACAGGGGAACAGTGTTGGCCGAGTTACACTGGTAATATCTTGCTAGCGTCAGCAGCCAGCGAGAATGACAACAAAACCTCCTGTGTCCCACCAATCTTGCCTACTTTACAATAGGTCCCCCCATGGAGCCAGTTTATCTTTTATAACCCTGTCAATGCTATATATACGTCAGGTTATACATTAATAGTTAATATCAGAACACTATAATAGCCTTGGCTTTTTCCTCTTAGATTATACCTCCATGGTCTGTCTACCTAGCGGCCAAAGCCTAAACTATCATATATACAAAAGGTTATTTTATTATCATTATTATTATTTTTCACCATTATTATTATTATTGCTATTTTTTCATAATTAATTAATTATTATGTAGTAGACACCAACAAGCACCTTATTACACTTCACCTACTAACCTCACCCGATTATAATATTAATGTTTTTTGTTGTTGTTGTAATAAATCGTATATCTCCTGATTTTTAGTCGAATCTCAGATTTTTTGATAAAATAATAGGAAATCTCCAGATTTCTAGATAATACCCAGAAAAATGGCTCGAAATCTCCAGCTGACGTACGATGTATCAGTAATTATCGCGGGGAAGATTTTACAAAATACATCATAACTCGGCCATCACTCCGTTAACCAACTTCCAAATTAAATCCGCTGGCGTTCACACGCAATCCTTCAGTTAGTTACCCCGGGAACCGGGGTAACTAACTGAAAGATTGCGTGTGATCGCCAGCGGATTTAACAGGGAACCGGATTTAACCGGGAACCGGGGTAACTAACTGAAGGATTGCGTGTGATCGCCAGCGGATTTAACAGGGGAACAGTGTTGGCCGAGTTACACTGGTAATATCTTGCTAGCGTCAGCAGCCAGCGAGAATGACAACAAAACCTCCTGTGTCCCACCAATCTTGCCTACTTTACAATAGGTCCCCCCATGGAGCCAGTTTATCTTTTATAACCCTGTCAATGCTATATATACGTCAGGTTATACATTAATAGTTAATATCAGAACACTATAATAGCCTTGGCTTTTTCCTCTTAGATTATACCTCCATGGTCTGTCTACCTAGCGGCCAAAGCCTAAACTATCATATATACAAAAGGTTATTTTATTATCATTATTATTATTTTTCACCATTATTATTATTATTGCTATTTTTTCATAATTAATTAATTATTATGTAGTAGACACCAACAAGCACCTTATTACACTTCACCTACTAACCTCACCCGATTATAATATTAATGTTTTTTGTTGTTGTTGTAATAAATCGTATATCTCCTGATTTTTAGTCGAATCTCAGATTTTTTGATAAAATAATAGGAAATCTCCAGATTTCTAGATAATACCCAGAAAAATGGCTCGAAATCTCCAGCTGACGTACGATGTATCAGTAATTATCGCGGGGAAGATTTTACAAAATACATCATAACTCGGCCATCACTCCGTTAACCAACTTCCAAATTAAATCCGCTGGCGTTCACACGCAATCCTTCAGTTAGTTACCCCGGGAACCGGGGTAACTAACTGAAAGATTGCGTGTGATCGCCAGCGGATTTAACAGGGAACCGGATTTAACCGGGAACCGGGGTAACTAACTGAAGGATTGCGTGTGATCGCCAGCGGATTTAACAGGGGAACAGTGTTGGCCGAGTTACACTGGTAATATCTTGCTAGCGTCAGCAGCCAGCGAGAATGACAACAAAACCTCCTGTGTCCCACCAATCTTGCCTACTTTACAATAGGTCCCCCCATGGAGCCAGTTTATCTTTTATAACCCTGTCAATGCTATATATACGTCAGGTTATACATTAATAGTTAATATCAGAACACTATAATAGCCTTGGCTTTTTCCTCTTAGATTATACCTCCATGGTCTGTCTACCTAGCGGCCAAAGCCTAAACTATCATATATACAAAAGGTTATTTTATTATCATTATTATTATTTTTCACCATTATTATTATTATTGCTATTTTTTCATAATTAATTAATTATTATGTAGTAGACACCAACAAGCACCTTATTACACTTCACCTACTAACCTCACCCGATTATAATATTAATGTTTTTTGTTGTTGTTGTAATAAATCGTATATCTCCTGATTTTTAGTCGAATCTCAGATTTTTTGATAAAATAATAGGAAATCTCCAGATTTCTAGATAATACCCAGAAAAATGGCTCGAAATCTCCAGCTGACGTACGATGTATCAGTAATTATCGCGGGGAAGATTTTACAAAATACATCATAACTCGGCCATCACTCCGTTAACCAACTTCCAAATTAAATCCGCTGGCGTTCACACGCAATCCTTCAGTTAGTTACCCCGGGAACCGGGGTAACTAACTGAAAGATTGCGTGTGATCGCCAGCGGATTTAACAGGGAACCGGATTTAACCGGGAACCGGGGTAACTAACTGAAGGATTGCGTGTGATCGCCAGCGGATTTAACAGGGGAACAGTGTTGGCCGAGTTACACTGGTAATATCTTGCTAGCGTCAGCAGCCAGCGAGAATGACAACAAAACCTCCTGTGTCCCACCAATCTTGCCTACTTTACAATAGGTCCCCCCATGGAGCCAGTTTATCTTTTATAACCCTGTCAATGCTATATATACGTCAGGTTATACATTAATAGTTAATATCAGAACACTATAATAGCCTTGGCTTTTTCCTCTTAGATTATACCTCCATGGTCTGTCTACCTAGCGGCCAAAGCCTAAACTATCATATATACAAAAGGTTATTTTATTATCATTATTATTATTTTTCACCATTATTATTATTATTGCTATTTTTTCATAATTAATTAATTATTATGTAGTAGACACCAACAAGCACCTTATTACACTTCACCTACTAACCTCACCCGATTATAATATTAATGTTTTTTGTTGTTGTTGTAATAAATCGTATATCTCCTGATTTTTAGTCGAATCTCAGATTTTTTGATAAAATAATAGGAAATCTCCAGATTTCTAGATAATACCCAGAAAAATGGCTCGAAATCTCCAGCTGACGTACGATGTATCAGTAATTATCGCGGGGAAGATTTTACAAAATACATCATAACTCGGCCATCACTCCGTTAACCAACTTCCAAATTTAATCCGCTGGCGTTCACACGCAATCCTTCAGTTAGTTACCCCGGGAACCGGGGTAACTAACTGAAAGATTGCGTGTGATCGCCAGCGGATTTAACAGGGAACCGGATTTAACCGGGAACCGGGGTAACTAACTGAAGGATTGCGTGTGATCGCCAGCGGATTTAACAGGGGAACAGTGTTGGCCGAGTTACACTGGTAATATCTTGCTAGCGTCAGCAGCCAGCGAGAATGACAACAAAACCTCCTGTGTCCCACCAATCTTGCCTACTTTACAATAGGTCCCCCCATGGAGCCAGTTTATCTTTTATAACCCTGTCAATGCTATATATACGTCAGGTTATACATTAATAGTTAATATCAGAACACTATAATAGCCTTGGCTTTTTCCTCTTAGATTATACCTCCATGGTCTGTCTACCTAGCGGCCAAAGCCTAAACTATCATATATACAAAAGGTTATTTTATTATCATTATTATTATTTTTCACCATTATTATTATTATTGCTATTTTTTCATAATTAATTAATTATTATGTAGTAGACACCAACAAGCACCTTATTACACTTCACCTACTAACCTCACCCGATTATAATATTAATGTTTTTTGTTGTTGTTGTAATAAATCGTATATCTCCTGATTTTTAGTCGAATCTCAGATTTTTTGATAAAATAATAGGAAATCTCCAGATTTCTAGATAATACCCAGAAAAATGGCTCGAAATCTCCAGCTGACGTACGATGTATCAGTAATTATCGCGGGGAAGATTTTACAAAATACATCATAACTCGGCCATCACTCCGTTAACCAACTTCCAAATTAAATCCGCTGGCGTTCACACGCAATCCTTCAGTTAGTTACCCCGGGAACCGGGGTAACTAACTGAAAGATTGCGTGTGATCGCCAGCGGATTTAACAGGGAACCGGATTTAACCGGGAACCGGGGTAACTAACTGAAGGATTGCGTGTGATCGCCAGCGGATTTAACAGGGGAACAGTGTTGGCCGAGTTACACTGGTAATATCTTGCTAGCGTCAGCAGCCAGCGAGAATGACAACAAAACCTCCTGTGTCCCACCAATCTTGCCTACTTTACAATAGGTCCCCCCATGGAGCCAGTTTATCTTTTATAACCCTGTCAATGCTATATATACGTCAGGTTATACATTAATAGTTAATATCAGAACACTATAATAGCCTTGGCTTTTTCCTCTTAGATTATACCTCCATGGTCTGTCTACCTAGCGGCCAAAGCCTAAACTATCATATATACAAAAGGTTATTTTATTATCATTATTATTATTTTTCACCATTATTATTATTATTGCTATTTTTTCATAATTAATTAATTATTATGTAGTAGACACCAACAAGCACCTTATTACACTTCACCTACTAACCTCACCCGATTATAATATTAATGTTTTTTGTTGTTGTTGTAATAAATCGTATATCTCCTGATTTTTAGTCGAATCTCAGATTTTTTGATAAAATAATAGGAAATCTCCAGATTTCTAGATAATACCCAGAAAAATGGCTCGAAATCTCCAGCTGACGTACGATGTATCAGTAATTATCGCGGGGAAGATTTTACAAAATACATCATAACTCGGCCATCACTCCGTTAACCAACTTCCAAATTAAATCCGCTGGCGTTCACACGCAATCCTTCAGTTAGTTACCCCGGGAACCGGGGTAACTAACTGAAAGATTGCGTGTGATCGCCAGCGGATTTAACAGGGAACCGGATTTAACCGGGAACCGGGGTAACTAACTGAAGGATTGCGTGTGATCGCCAGCGGATTTAACAGGGGAACAGTGTTGGCCGAGTTACACTGGTAATATCTTGCTAGCGTCAGCAGCCAGCGAGAATGACAACAAAACCTCCTGTGTCCCACCAATCTTGCCTACTTTACAATAGGTCCCCCCATGGAGCCAGTTTATCTTTTATAACCCTGTCAATGCTATATATACGTCAGGTTATACATTAATAGTTAATATCAGAACACTATAATAGCCTTGGCTTTTTCCTCTTAGATTATACCTCCATGGTCTGTCTACCTAGCGGCCAAAGCCTAAACTATCATATATACAAAAGGTTATTTTATTATCATTATTATTATTTTTCACCATTATTATTATTATTGCTATTTTTTCATAATTAATTAATTATTATGTAGTAGACACCAACAAGCACCTTATTACACTTCACCTACTAACCTCACCCGATTATAATATTAATGTTTTTTGTTGTTGTTGTAATAAATCGTATATCTCCTGATTTTTAGTCGAATCTCAGATTTTTTGATAAAATAATAGGAAATCTCCAGATTTCTAGATAATACCCAGAAAAATGGCTCGAAATCTCCAGCTGACGTACGATGTATCAGTAATTATCGCGGGGAAGATTTTACAAAATACATCATAACTCGGCCATCACTCCGTTAACCAACTTCCAAATTAAATCCGCTGGCGTTCACACGCAATCCTTCAGTTAGTTACCCCGGGAACCGGGGTAACTAACTGAAAGATTGCGTGTGATCGCCAGCGGATTTAACAGGGAACCGGATTTAACCGGGAACCGGGGTAACTAACTGAAGGATTGCGTGTGATCGCCAGCGGATTTAACAGGGGAACAGTGTTGGCCGAGTTACACTGGTAATATCTTGCTAGCGTCAGCAGCCAGCGAGAATGACAACAAAACCTCCTGTGTCCCACCAATCTTGCCTACTTTACAATAGGTCCCCCCATGGAGCCAGTTTATCTTTTATAACCCTGTCAATGCTATATATACGTCAGGTTATACATTAATAGTTAATATCAGAACACTATAATAGCCTTGGCTTTTTCCTCTTAGATTATACCTCCATGGTCTGTCTACCTAGCGGCCAAAGCCTAAACTATCATATATACAAAAGGTTATTTTATTATCATTATTATTATTTTTCACCATTATTATTATTATTGCTATTTTTTCATAATTAATTAATTATTATGTAGTAGACACCAACAAGCACCTTATTACACTTCACCTACTAACCTCACCCGATTATAATATTAATGTTTTTTGTTGTTGTTGTAATAAATCGTATATCTCCTGATTTTTAGTCGAATCTCAGATTTTTTGATAAAATAATAGGAAATCTCCAGATTTCTAGATAATACCCAGAAAAATGGCTCGAAATCTCCAGCTGACGTACGATGTATCAGTAATTATCGCGGGGAAGATTTTACAAAATACATCATAACTCGGCCATCACTCCGTTAACCAACTTCCAAATTTAATCCGCTGGCGTTCACACGCAATCCTTCAGTTAGTTACCCCGGGAACCGGGGTAACTAACTGAAAGATTGCGTGTGATCGCCAGCGGATTTAACAGGGAACCGGATTTAACCGGGAACCGGGGTAACTAACTGAAGGATTGCGTGTGATCGCCAGCGGATTTAACAGGGGAACAGTGTTGGCCGAGTTACACTGGTAATATCTTGCTAGCGTCAGCAGCCAGCGAGAATGACAACAAAACCTCCTGTGTCCCACCAATCTTGCCTACTTTACAATAGGTCCCCCCATGGAGCCAGTTTATCTTTTATAACCCTGTCAATGCTATATATACGTCAGGTTATACATTAATAGTTAATATCAGAACACTTTAAATAATAGCCTTGGCTTTTTCCTCTTAGATTATACCTCCATGGTCTGTCTACCTAGCGGCCAAAGCCTAAACTATCATATATACAAAAGGTTATTTTATTATCATTATTATTATTTTTCACCATTATTATTATTATTGCTATTTTTTCATAATTAATTAATTATTATGTAGTAGACACCAACAAGCACCTTATTACACTTCACCTACTAACCTCACCCGATTATAATATTAATGTTTTTTGTTGTTGTTGTAATAAATCGTATATCTCCTGATTTTTAGTCGAATCTCAGATTTTTTGATAAAATAATAGGAAATCTCCAGATTTCTAGATAATACCCAGAAAAATGGCTCGAAATCTCCAGCTGACGTACGATGTATCAGTAATTATCGCGGGGAAGATTTTACAAAATACATCATAACTCGGCCATCACTCCGTTAACCAACTTCCAAATTAAATCCGCTGGCGTTCACACGCAATCTTTCAGTTAGTTACCCCGGGAACCGGGAACCGGGGTAACTAACTGAAGGATTGCGTGTGATCGCCAGCGGATTTAACAGGGGAACAGTGTTGGCCGAGTTAGATGTGTTTTGTAAAATCTGCGGGAGTAGAACATGTCCCCCTACTCCCGCACCCTAAAAAACCCATGCACCCCCTTAAAACCTACCCAAACCTGTCACCCTATTACCTCACCCCTTTTAATAATACCATGAGTCCATGATCGTGTCAGTGGCAACGTCGTACAGTCCAAGAAATTCCAAAGGCGACAAGCTCTTCCAGATTAATATTTCATCACTTTTCACGTAAAGTACCTTCAGAAAGTAGAAAGTGCAAGTAAACTATGAGTGTATAATATTATGTCCTTTTCTGGTTACCACTCAAAAATTTCATTCAGTCACGTTCCACTTTTCATTGATAAGAAAACTAAGATTTATTACATAGAACTGAAAGATTTTGCCATAAACACTCATATTTTTCTTGCACTTTCTACTTGCTCAACTGTACTGTACGTACTGTAGTTAGTGGGTGAAGGGATGGATGAGTTAATTGATAATGGGATGAACTTGGATTGGAGCTCAGTGAATGGGATTGGAACAAAGCAGTGTTATGTTTGTAATGGGTTAAGCAACAGCAAGGGCAAATTATCCACTAGCTGAGCATGGACAAATTAAGAACAGATCAAATAGTCCATATCCAAATACTGTAATGAGGATATACAATTTAAGCCTTATGAACGTGGGTAGGTCATAAGGTAGGGGGATTATAAAGGATGGTAGGTCATTCCATAATATAGCAGTTTAGATTTAAAAAAACATAAATTTACATGACTCGTTAGCTACTTATATTGTTAGGCCAACATTGTGAAGGTGGTTTGTAAGTTCTATGGAGCAGTGGAAGTGGAAATAAAAGTAAATATAGAAGGCAGCATTATGGCAGCGAGATCAGCCAAGCCAATCATTCAGCCCATAGAGGCATTGAAATGTGTGGGGACAGGGACACACCCTTGTCGAATTCCAGTAGGAAGGGAAAAAATAAATCAGAATCCTACCACCATCTTAGGAGAACTGACTGTGTATGAATTTGAAACTATGAAATTGGTTATGTTGTTGATGGGAAATATTGACTTTACAACGGCACCTTATAAACTTATATATATATATTTTTTATCTTAATCTATTTCCCTTTTTACTTTACAATTTTCTATTCCCAAAAATGCTTGTTACAATTTCAAAGGTTGATGGGAAATATTGCCTTTACAACGGCACCTTATATCTTAATCTTTAGTTTGCACCTCATACACCAATATATATATTTGTTTTTATCTTGATCTTTTTTTTTTTTTTTTTTTTTTTTTCTATTTCCAAAAGTGCCTGTTACAATTTCAATAGTGCACGTTTCATAATAACATCTTAAAGTACAGACGTACGATGTATCAGTAATTATCGCGGGGAAGATTTAACAAAATACATCATAACTCGGCCATCACTCCGTTAACCAACTTCCAAATTAAATCCGCTGGCGTTCACACGCAATCCTTCAGTAACTAACTGAAGGATTGCGTGTGATCGCCAGCGGATTTAACAGGGGAACAGTGTTGGCCGAGTTAGATGTGTTTTGTAAAATCTGCGGGAGTAGAACATGTCCCCCTACTCCCGCACCCTAAAAAACCCATGCACCCCCTTAAGGGGAGGATACACTTTAGATACATTGGAGTCCCTTGAATCCTCCAAAGTATACCAAGAAACAGTACCAAGTTAACAAAAATAATAGTGGTCTGTTGCTTGAAGTAGTCTGGAGGAATCATTTATTCCTGATTTACCAACACTGTATCTCCCCCTTATGTCAAGAATATGGTAATGTTGTTTGTTGTTAATACTTGATGTGGACGCTAGTTATACGGACCAGTCGATATATTTACTCACTGAATGTAACACCAATGATAATGCTTCAATTTATCTTCTTTTATAATATGTATCCAACTTCAAGGACCTGTTTATTTATCTAATCCACTTCACGCCTCATTTAACTGTCCAAGGGAGGGAGGGAGTGAGGGAGTGGGAATATTTTGGCGAGGTGGATGGAGGCTGCTGATTCCTCCATACAAACTCCTGCTCCTCCTCCTCGAAACAAAACCACCCGTCCAGAGTCTGTTTCTTGGCACAGTTTGGAGGCATTAGTAGTCTACAGTACATTGATAGAAAACTTATAAGCCTTCCCCTGATCGTAGCGTTTAGAATTCACACTTATCCTATCCAGTTCTTCAAATATCTATTAAAAAATTGGTTTTGCTTAATGGTTTTAGATTTCTTTGATTTTTATGTAATGTTTTTTTTTTTTTTTTTTTTTTTTTTTTTTTTTTTTTTTTTTTTTACCGAGTTGCAATTGGTGGTTAGTGATTTGTTTCAGGTGCTGATTGTTATTGATATTGTTGGAATGTGTTTGTTTTTATTTTTGTTGTACCCACTTTCCGACCTAATCTTACTTTCTCTGTCTTATCACTACTTTAGCCTACCCATTTTTACTTTCACTGTCTTCTCTCTCTCGCCCCTTTCTCCTAACCACACCTACTTTCTATCTCTTTTCTTTCCCCTTTATGTTACCCATTCCTACATTCTCTCCCTCTCTCTCTCTCTCTCTCTCCCTCTCTTTCTCTCTCTCTCTCTCTCTCTCTCTCTCTCTCTCTCTCTCTCTCTCTCTCTCTCTCTTTCTCTCTTTCTCCCCCTCTCTCTCTCTTTCTCCCCCTCCACTTTACCCCCACGCCGCCACAAACGTTCAAATGAATAATAATAACACAGGGATTCTGGCTTCGAAACTCACCTGGCCAAACAAACACACACACACACACACACACACACACACACACACACACACACACACCTCCAATTAAGGCCTCCACACTTCTTGACACCTTCCTACCTGGCCTCCTAAACACCTGTCCTTGTCCCACCCTGATTATCGTCCCGCCTTGATCTGACCCTCCCCCCCCACGTCCCTCTCCTTGTCCAACCCAACCCTTCTCTCCCTGACCAACCCATCCCAGATTCCAATTGTTCCTTCCCCACCCTGTAAAATCTATCCTCACCCCCTACCTATCCCCCTGTAGGTCACCAGTATTTTTCCTACCTATCTATCTATCTATCTATCTATCTATCTATCTATCTATCTATCTATCTATCTATCTATCTACCTATTTACCTATCTACCTACTCACCATCTCCGTTTTTGTCCTGTTTCCTTGCTTCATTGCATCTGTGTTTATTCTATGCGTTGTTTATATACCTTTTTTATACGTCACCTGGTACTAACTTGGTATACACTCTGCATATTATTACACGTGGTCATTGCATCTACCCGTATATTAAACCCTACTATACTTTAATCACCCGTTGGACCATTTTACCTGTCCCTTCCATTCGCTGCACCAAGTAACGCCTCCTGTCCCTTCCATCTATACCCTCCCCTCCCGTCCCTTCCATCCTTTCCCTTCCACTCATACCCTCCCGTCCCTTCCATCCTTTCCCTTCCACTCATACCCTCCTCATCTATCCCTTCCATCTATGCCCTACCCACTTTCATCTACACCGCTCACACCCTCTTTCAGCTGCGGTGCCTCCCCACTCCCCCAACTTAACAGCCCCAATCACTCCCTCCTCACCCCAACACACACACACACACACATGCACCTTGTTCTTGCACCTCACCCCACCTCACCGTTACATCCTTACCCCCCTATACTTCCACTCTGTGTGTGTGTGTGTGTGTGTGTGTCCTGTCTCTCACACACTTATTAGTCTCTTATTGCTCCTCATTTTACTTTTATATTTTCTCTGTCTGGTGTGATTCTGTTCTTCAAGTCATTTGCAATCCTTTTATATTCTTATTAGTTTCATAATTTGTAACTTTCTTCACACCATTATCCTGTTTTTCTTCCTCTTCGTTCTTCGCTATTTCCTCTTCATATTTCTTCCTCCTTAACTTTGTTTCCTCCTCCTCATCATCATCATCATCTTTTCTTTAATTTCCTTCTCCCCTTTCCTCATTCTTCGTATTCCTTTTCTCCTTCTTTTCTCCTGTTCCTCCAATTCTTTTCTTCATCCCCTTCTCTTGTTCCCGTATTCTTTTCCTCCTCCTCCTCCTCTTCCTCCTCTTCCTCCTCCTCCTCCTCCTCCTCCTCACCGGATGTTGCCGTCTGGTTGGCTGGGTGGTGTGGTGACCTTGTGTACAGTCAACAGCAAAAATTTCCAATCCCTCTTCCCTTCCATTCCTTCCTTCCCTCTCCCCTTCCATTCTTCGCATTCACCTTCCTCCCTCCTTCGCAATCCCCTTCCCTCCTTCCCTCTTCCCTTCCCTCCTTCCCTCTTCCCTTTCCTCTTTCCCTCTTCCCTTTCCTCTTTCCTTCCTTCCCTCTTCCCTTCCCTCCTTCGCACTCTCCTTCCCTGTGTCTAGCATTATTCATTACTCATGTAGCACCTTAATATAACCTAACCTAACCTAACCTAACCTAACTTAACTTAACCTCACCTAACTTAACCAAAAGCTATCACTTATAAGCTGACCGAAAATTGATCTAGCCACCTAAGATGACCTAACTTGCTATAAAATTATCTAACTTGTATAAAGCTGTGTGTGTGTGTGTGTGTGTGTGTGTTCCAGATGGTGAGTCAATGTAAAATATAGGATAAATGTTGGACTGTCACAAATAATTGGTTATATATATTATAGAAAAAAAGTTCTTCCCTTCATCACCAGGTATTAAAGAAAATCATCCATTTTTGATAAGGTACTGCAGTCACTCAAAAGGGATAGTATACTTTAGGTAAATTGGAGTGCCTTAATTCCTCCAAAGTATGACAGGAAACAGAACCAGTATAACAAATATGATGTTGGCCTGTTGCTTGGAAGAGTTTGGAGGAATATGTTGCTCCAGATTTACCGATTTCCTCCATTTCCTTCAATTTCAAACCATTTTCATCCACGTTGCCCTTCAATTAAGAAACGCTACTGCAGTGAGGCGACACTACTTTTGCCACCGACTGTACTACCTGCTGGCGATGGCGGGGGTGGGTGGGGGTGCTGGTGGCGGGGGTGGGGGTGGTTGGGGGTGCTGGTGGCGGGGGCGGGGGCGAGGGTGGGGGTGAGTGGGTGGGGGCGTGGCTCATTGGCTGCCCTGATTTGGTCTTCCGGTCCCTGTTTTTCCTGTAATTACTCAGAAAACAAAAACTGCCCACCTCGGGATTTATGCAGGCCTTACTTAGATATGGGGGGTTGTTCTTACGTCTCTCTCTCTCTTTCTCTCTCTCTCTCTCTCTCTCTCTCTCTCTCTCTCTCTCTCTCTCTCTCTCTCTCTCTCTCTCTCTCTCTCTCTCTCTCTGACACACACACAGTCGCATCTCTTCCCAAATCCCCCCTCCACCTTTCTCCACCTCCACCCCCACACTTCCTCCGTCCTCCATCCTCCAACTCCTTCCCCCTTCAGCGTTGTTAAAATATTCCAGGTGATTGGTTACCCTTGGGCCGGAGGTAACAAGGAGAGGGGGGGAGGGGAGGGAGGAGATGGGGGGGGGCGGTGAGAGAAGGGTGATGATATGGAGGATTGAGGAGGGAAAGGGGGTGGATAGGGGAATTGAGGAGGGGGAGGGGGCGTTGAGGGAAGGGTGAGGATAGGGGAAGTTAGGAGGGGGTGTTGAGGGAAGGGGGAGGATAGGGGCACTAAGTTGGGGAGGGGTATCGTGGGGGTCGAGGTGGAGTAAATATCAAGGGGAGGGGGAGGGGGAGGGGGGATATTGGGGAAGGAAGAGAGAGGTGAGGGCTTGAGGAGGAGGAGGGGAGTAAAAGACTTAAGGGTTGGGAGGCTGAATGAGGGTTTGATGGCGAAGGAGGAAAAAGGTTTGACAAGGGAGAGACACTGGTATAGATAAGGGGGAAAATAGTATGGATAAAGGAGAGACTAGCATATAGAAGGAGGACACCAGGAGAGATAAGAGAAAAACTAGCGTAGATAAGAGGGACACTGGCATGGATAAGGGGACATTAGAATGGATAAGAAGACTAGCATAGATAAGGGGGAAATGGAATGGATAAGGGGACATTAGTATGGATAAGGGAAAAAACTAGCATAGATAAGAGGGAAATGGATTGGATAAGGGGAAAACTGCTTTATATTTGGGTATGAATGAGGGTGAATGTACTGGTCTGATAGAAGGGTAAAAAGGTCGTGTACAATCACAGAGAAATGGCTGGTCTGGGATACGACAAGCACTGATGAGGATTATAATGTGTAAAATACTCCCCCAAGCAAAACATACCAGAAGTAATAATAGTAGAAGTAGTAATAATGATAATAGTTGTAATAATAGTAGTAGTATAAGCAGTCCCAGGTAGAATTGCAATGTTAAACTATCCCAGCTTCCTCCATGGCTCCTGATTACTACTCTTTGTGCAGTAATTCCTGTCTTAACTATCACTGGGTGTACTATTTACTGCCGTTACAAAGATATCTGCTTCACTTACCACTACACTGTGGAATCGGACTCTCCCTCGCTCTCTCTCTCTCTTTCTCTCCTCTTCTATCTGTCATTTACTTTATACTACTCCTGTTTGTTCTTTTCCCTCTCTGTTATTATTATTGTCTTACTCTTACTTTGTTGTGTGTGTGTGTGTGTGTGTGTGTGTGTGTGTGTGTGTGTCTGTGTTTCTGTCTGTCTGTGTGTGTGTTGTGTGTGTGTGTAGAGAGCCCACGCTTTACTTTCACAGTGAAATAGAAAGGATTGTCAGACAGCAACAGAACTCTTGGTCCTTACAACGCTGTTCGGTTATTTATACTTTACAAACTCATCCACAAAGTTGAGTGAAAATACAGTAAAGAATGACCAAAATCACATTATAATTTACGCCTGTACCCAAAATCAAACCATTAAAAAAGTTACTATTAATCTGTAATAACTTCAACAATATACATAGTTGCATGGTTAAAGTTCCTCTCCCATCAGTGGTATTTTTCATCTTTTAATCAGAATGGGTGTGTATCAGGGAATCCATATGCAGTTGTGGGAGGGAGGGAGGGGTGAGGGGGGGGGAGTAAGGGAGGGAGAGGGGGGAAGGGGTAAGTGACGCCAAGGATGGGCACTGGACCGGGAAGGGTAGGAGTGGAATGGGTAAGGAAGGGTTGGGGTGATGGGGAGATAAGGTAATTTCAGTGGATACGTATTTGGGTGAGCACGTTTTGGGGTATGGGTTCGTTTTATCAAAGTGGTTGGGTACGTTTTGGGGTGGGTACGGTTTGAGGCCTGGTATTTATTACTTATATATTTGTGTATTTATATATTTATTTATATGGCTATTTATTTAATTGTTATTTAATTGAGGTGGTCGCAGTTTTTTTTAACCGGAAAATTATGTTTGTATTTTGGAGGAGGTCGAGTATCTTCAAGACAGTTTTTTTTATATATATATATTTTCTTAATTAAGGAGAGATGAGAATTTAGTTCGAGTATAATTTTGATATTTTACTGTGTCTTTATATTTCTTGGTATATTATTGGGTTAGGTACATTTTGACCTGCTTTGGTATTAGTGGAGTATATGTTGGGGCGTGTACCTTTGTTTGGGCAATACCTGGTCGAGTAGATTTGGGGGTACATGGCGGAGGAAGCAAGAAAATGGACAGTTCATTCCCCATAAGCCCAGAGAGTAGAAACCACAGCTGTCCTCCCTATAAACACAATAACAGAAACACCACCACCACCACTACTACCCATTACCACCACCACCACCACCACCACTTACTCTACTACCTCCACCACCACCACCACACACTACCACCACACACTACCACCACTACCACTACCACTACCACCACTAACACCATCAGCTCCCAGCATCACCGGGTTGGTAATTATCTGCATCTTACGACCGTCAATTGATTTTCCGGCTGAGGTATCTATTACGACGCACGCAGCGATGGGATAGACTTTGTGTGTGGGGGGGTAGGGGGGAGGAGGGGGGGGGTACAGTAGAAAAGGGTTGGGTAGATGGGTGAGTATCTGTAGAGGGAGAGGAGGGGAAGGTCTGTGGGGTGTGGTGGGGTGGTGGGGTGGGGTCGAAATGGATTGGGTATACTGTAGATGGTTGACTATGGATAAGGTGTGGGTTGGATTAGAGTGAAGGGGGTTGGTTGGGAGAGAGAGAGAGAGAGAGAGAGAGAGAGAGAGAGAGAGAGAGAGAGAGAGAGAGAGAGAGAGAGAGAAATCAGATGAAGGTGAAGGAGAATATTTACAATTTAGAAGGATAAGAAGGAAGGCTATATAATATGTTAAAGGAGTTAAAGATAATGAAAAAGAAAAGGAAATAATAAAAACTGATAATGGCAGAATAATCACAGCACATTCACAATCCTTTCTCCATTACAAATCCTCAAAGCCTATAGTAATAATATTCCCAGTTGACTTTCCTATATACATGTCATCTATCAAGCAATTAACCTTTTAACTATTTTATATTACCTATCGCCTCACAAACCCTTCCTCCAAAACAACACAACGTCCACAGTTCACCTTTTACAGTCGCTCCTCCTGTACTATTACAATCAAGCCCTTGTGATGATTATGTTCTTCTCCAACACCTTTCAGTCGGTCTGTTGTTGATGGGTGATAGTCATTGGTATTCCCTTTGTATGTCCCTAACTGGTTATCTTCCTTCCTACCTTCCCTCCCTGCCCCATTATATCTCCATCTCCATCCCCACCCAGCCTTCCCTCCCTCTCTCCCTACCTACCTCGCTCATCTCACCTCACCTCACCTCACAACCCTCAACCCACTTCTCCTTACTCTACTACCTCCCTACTGTTCCCCCCAACTAGAATATTTCCTCCCTACCTCAATAAATCTCTATCCCTACCCAGCCCTCCCTCCCTACCTCACTCAATCTCCTTTTTCCTCAATCCATACTTCAAACTCTATCTCCCACCTTTCCTTACTAGCTCCACTACCTCTCCATGCACCCCTCCCCAACAAAATCTTCCCCTCCCTGCCTCCCACTCTTCCCCTCCCTGCCCTCTACTCTTCCCCTCCCTGCCCTCACTCTTCCCCTCCCTGCCTCCCACTCTTCCCCTCCCTGCCCCCACTCCTTCCTAATCCCCAACCAATCTTTTCCAGTCTCCTCCCCACTCTTCAATATCCTTAATCCCCAATCTGTCTTGTCTAGTATCCACGTGTCTTTTAGAACCCCAACCCACCTTCCCTCATTCTCTTGTCACTCTCACCTTCGTTTTTCCTTCTCTTCTCTGCTTTCTCTTCTCTTCTCTTCTCTGCTTTCTCTTCTCTTCTCTTATCTGCTTTCTCTTCTCTTCTCTTCTCTGCTTTCTCTTCTCTTCTCTTCTCTGCTTTCTCTTCTCTTCTCTGCTTTCCATGTCCTTCCTCCTTGTTTGTACCTCTTCTATCCTCTCTATTTCTCTTTCATTCCCTTTTTCTCTCATTCTTCCCTTCACGCCCTTCCATACTAATCTCCTCCCCTTTCTTTTCACTTCAATACTCTATCCTCTCACCTCCCTTCTTTTCAATTCAGTACTATCCTCTCACCTCCCTTCTTTTCACATCCTTACTCTCCTCTCACCTCCCTTCTTTCCTCTACATTCTCTCCTCACTTCCGTCTTCGTAGTCGGGTTGGAGGTAAAATTATTTATCAGCCCAAGAGGAAGTAGAAGCCACTAAGGCAACAGATTACCTCGAAAAGGGAGACCCATCTGTCTTCAGTGTTCCCAGGAGGAGAAGGAGGAGGAGAAGGTGGAGGTGGGAGGAATGGAAGGTGGAGGGGGGAGGAAAAGGTGAGATGGAGAGCGGAGGAATGGGAAGTGGGGAGGAGAGAGGAGCAGGAATAGGAGGTGGGAAGGAGAGCGGGTTAGAGAGAATGATGGAGAGAGAAGGATACAAAGGGAGAAAGATACAGACAGAGGAGTTTGACGAGAAGCAGTAGGAATACGAATATGAATAGAAAGTGAGAAAGGAGGAGGAGCAGGAGGAAGAGAAGGACATGGAGGAAAAGAGAGAGGGAACACGAAAGAAGGAGACACAGAGGAGAGGAAGAGAAGGAGACTATAGGGGGCAGCGGTGGAGAAAAAATTATATTATCAGTTTTTGTAATCTAAGTGAACATCAGCCCTTGATAACCTTAGATGACTTTATTTAGCTGAGTGAGGGAGGAGAGGGAGGGAGATAAGGGATTTTTCTCTCTCTTATCTCTCTCTCTCCTATCTCTCTCTCTCTCACATTTTTTTCTTCCCTCGCCTATTCTTCCTCCATTCTTCCCTATCCATTTCTCCATCCATTCTTCCATCTATTGAATCTCTCTCTCTCTCTCTCGTTCGCTCCCTTCCTTCATCCCACAACAAGATCCGAGCTACAGAGAGAAAAATCTTGTGTGTGTGTGTGTGTGTGGAGAGAGAGAGAGAGAGAGAGAGAGAGAGAGAGAGAGAGAGAGAGAGGATGTAGATAGAAAGAGAGAGGTTGAAAATCTTAGATCCCCAAACCCCTTTGAGGGAATCTTTCACGAGGCGGATCAAACCATTGTGGAAGTGATCTAAGACTACTCTTTCACTCCTCCTCTTCCTCCTCCCCCTCTTACTCCTCCTCTTTCCCCTCCTCTTCCCCTTCTTCCTCTCCCCCATCCCCTCTTTTCCCCCATCCCCTCTTCTATCCCATCCCCATCCCACTTTTCCCTTTCTTCTCCTACTCCTATTTTTCTCCTCCACAACCAACTACTTCTATTTCGCCACC
>JAWZYT010003327.1:120000-122500 GCA_034508575.1 Petrolisthes manimaculis
AGAGAGAGAGAGAGAGAGAGTTACAAGGAGTTACAAGGAAAAGAAGTACCCTAGAAGACCTTACGATCCATACAAAGAGGGTACCTGTGGGTTTAGTTGTGCAAGTATGTGACCGTCCTTGAATGTGTCATGTGAAACCATCAAGGAACACTCACACAACGGCTTAAACACCTAGACGGTGATTTAAGACTTTGTCTAATCTTGACTTGAACTGATCCACAGAGTTGCTGTTGACTACAACAGCAGGAAGCGCGTTCCAAGTACCGCAGATGCTGTATGTAAAGAATTTACCACACCGATCACGGTTGTATCGCTTCAGTTCAAGTTTGTAGCCATGATTCCTGGTTGTGCCCTCACTGAGTTGGAAAATGTCCCTGTAGTCTACATTGTCAAAGCCTCGTAGTATTTTAAACACTTCGATAAGCTGACCACGCAGTCTCCGAGTTTCCAAAGAGAACAGGTTGAGTTCTACCAACCGATCTTCATAGCTCTTGTGTCTAAGAGAGGGTATAAGTTTGGTTGCCCTGGCTTGCACTCGTTCCAATCTCGTAATATCCTTTCGGTAAGAGGGACTCCAAAACTGGACTGCATACTCCAGGTGCGGTCGGACAAGGGAATTGTACAGACAAAGTACTATCTCCTTGTTCCGGTATCCAAACTGCCGCTTTATGTACCCTAACATCCTTTGGGCTTTCTTCTCTGCCTCAATACACTGCTTTGAAAACTTGAGGTCGCTAGTGATAGTTACACCCAAGTCTTTCTCAGTATCAGTGCTTACGAGAGCATTGCCCTTAAGGGTATACTCTGTTCGGGGGTTTCTGTGGCCTATATGCATAACTTTGCATTTGTTCACGTTAAATGGCATTTGCCACGTGTCAGACCACTCCCCGATCTTCCTAAGATCTTCTTGTAAGCGGGTAGTATTTCCTTCTTTCGCGACATTCATACCAAGCTTAGTATCATCGGCGAATTTGGAAATCTTGGCAACCATGTCACCATCCATATCATTAACATAGATGATAAACAGTAGTGGTCCCAGAACAGAACCTTGGGGAACACCGCTAGTAACGGGAACCCACTCTGAAGCCTGTCCATTCACTACTACCCGCTGCCGTCTGTCACTTAGCCAGTTTTCTATCCAATTTGCCACATTTCCGTCTATGCCCAGTGCACGCACTTTCCGAAGGAGGCGGCGGTGGGGTACCTTATCAAAGGCTTTCTGAAAGTCTAAGTAGACAACATCGACTGCTTTATCCTGATCATGCTCACTGAAAACAAAATGGAAGAATTCCACTAGATTTGTGAGGCATGACCGGTGCTGCCGGAACCCATGCTGGGAACCCCTCAGTAGCAAATTTGATTCTAAGTGTTGCGTTATTTTGTCCACCATGATGCTCTCCATGAGTTTACAGACTATCGAGGTTAAACTGATGGGTCTGTAGTTTGACGGTTGGCTAGCATCTCCCTTCTTGAAGATAGGAGTCACCTCTGCCTCACGCCAGTCTCTAGGAACGCATCCAGTCTGAAATACCCTGTTGAAGACCGTACACAGGTGCCGTGATACTTCACCATGCACTTCTTTCAACACTCTAGGTAAGAACCTATCCGGACCGGGGGACTTGTTTGCCTTTAATTCGAATATTTTTCTCTCAATTTCTTCTCGGGTGAAGACCATTGACTCCAACTTCTCACTGGAGAAGTCCAAAGGTTCAGGAATGAGACCACTCTCCTCAGAGAACACTGAAGAGAAGTATTCATTTAAGAGGTTAGCATTTTCTGCATCAGAGTGCATCAATGCTCCATCCTCGTTCACCAAGGGACCGATCCTGCGTCGGATTGGTTTACGGCCATTCACATAACTGAAAAACTCCTTGGGGTTCTCTTTGCAGAGTCTAGCCACACGGACCTCCTCAGCACGCTTAGCCGCCCTTATTTTGGACTTCACATTTCGATTCAGTCTTCTATGATCGTCAAAGTCCCCAGATGTCTTCGCTCGACGGTATGCTGTTCTCCTCTCCCTTAGTAGGTTACGGATTTCCCGATTAAACCACTTCGGTTGAATGAACTTCTGACCTGTTCCCTTCAGAGGAATAAAGCACGACTGAAGCTCCATGAAGGAAGACAAGAATGACCTCCACAGATCATCAGCACTCTCTCCCTCCTCTAGTTCCATTTCAGCAACGCCTTCACGAAGACCTGCAAAGTTCGCTATGAGAGAGAGAGAGAGAGAGGGAGGGGTGGCTATGAGAGAGAGAAGGGGGAGGGCTGTATGTGTGTGTGAGAGAAACAAAAAAAAAGGGGGATATGTGAGAGAGATATATATTATGTGTATGTGTGTGAGAGAAAGTGTGTGTGTGTGTGTGTGTGTGTGTGTGTGTATGTGTGTGTGTGTGACCATCATTTACAGCGTATTTTCAGTGCTGATACAAGTTAAAGTTATTGTGTCTTCTTTATCCGAAATATATCTCTTTTATTCAGGGCGGATGGATATTTTATCACG
>JAWZYT010003327.1:125000-135361 GCA_034508575.1 Petrolisthes manimaculis
CACACACACACACACACACACACACACACACACACACACACTCTTACTCACTTGAACATTAACTTGAAAATCCATGCTCTCTTCCCAGTGTGTTCAGTACCCACCTACAACCCACCTACTCTCCCCAGTACCCACCTACACCCACCTATTCTCACCAATATCCGCCTACAACCCACCTACTCTCACTACAACCCACTAACTCTCACTACACCCCACCTACTCTCCCCAGTAAACCCACCTACAACCCACCTATCCTATCCAGCTCAACTTCACACGGCCGGCAAGTCAAACGGACCCACAGTGTTTACAAACCATCCCCGGTACCCAACACACACACACACACGCACATACACACAGACAGACACACATATACACACACACAGACACACGTACAAACGTAGAGACAAACACACACACACAAACGTACAGACACAGACACGGACACACATAGACACAGACACACGTACATGACCTGTTCATGTCATGTGAAAGAGAGAGAGAGAGAGAGAGAGAGAGAGAGAGAGAGTCGGGTAAGTGCCAGGCCGTTTACGAGTGCAAGTAAATAAAATAACGAGTGAGGTTCTTGCTTTTAGTATGACCCAACGAGCTGGTAGACTGACTGGCTGGCTGGACACTCTACACCACACATCCCTACACCATACTGCACTGCATCACACACCACCACTATACATATAGTTACAGCCACCGTTTCACACACACACATACAAGAATACATAAATACACAATTACCTAAACACACGGGTTGGAGAAATGGAAGTTAGGGTTAGGGCAACTAATTCGTCTCCACTTTGCATCAGTGAGAGAAGAGGTCAGATCTCAAAGGTATGGGAAGGTTAGGTTATGTAAGGTGACGTAAGGTTAGGATATGCAAGGGTAGATTAGGTTAGGTTAGGTTAGCATATGCGAGGGTAGATTAGGATAGGTTAGGTTAGGATATGCAAGGTTAGATTAGGATATGTTAGGTTAGGATATGCAAGGATATATTAGGTTGGGAATAGAATGATAAATTAGATTAGTGTGTGTGTGTGTTTTAGGGGTAACAACTGAAGGAAGGAAATCAGTAAGGCAAGTTGTTTTTCACCTCCCATTATTAAAGAAAAAAATTTATTGATTTTTTTTTTTGCTCTTTGGCCCCCCTTCATAAATTTAGGAAGAAGGAGAAGTAAATGTAAAAGAGAGGAACGTATACACAAAAAGGAAAATATAAAGATGGTGAGAATAGGAGAGAAGAAAGATAAGGGGAAGTTTGTTAGAGAATGGAATAATAATGAAAAGGGAATTGGGGGAGAAGTAAAGAAGAAAGTGTCAGTAAGAATTTGGAAGGAAAACAGAATAAAGGAGAAATTGGAGAGAAGAAATAAAGGGAAGAAGGATATAGAATGGAAAACAAGACAATAGAAAAAATAAAATATAAATATAAGAGGTGGTAATAGAGGATAAAGAAGAGGGCAGTAGAAATGTGGTGAATAAATAACTGGTAGAAAATAACACAGAGAAGAAGACTAAAGAGAAACCAGACGAGAATAAAAGGGAAGGAGGAAATAGGCGAGAATAAACGGGAAGGAGGAACTAGGCGAGAATAAAAGGGAAGGAGAAAATAGACGAGAATAAAGGGGAAGGAGGAAATAGACGAGAATATAGGGGAAGGAGGAAATAGGCGAGGGTAAAGGGGAAGGAGGAACTAGACGAGAATATAGGGGAAGGAGAAAATAGACGAGAATAAAGGGGAAGGAGGAAATAGGCGAGGGTAAAGTGTGGGAAAGGAAGAGGGGGAAATAAAACTTTTGACTCTACAACTTGCCTCTGCATACCTGACAAGGAAGGCCAGTGTTGTCTGCCTCTAACACCTCCTTACCTACTCCTTGCCAACCTCCTCCCATTCTCCTTCTCCTCCTCCTCCTCCCACCCTCTTCTTTTCCTGTTCCTCCTCCTCCTCCAACCCTCTTTTTCCTCCTCTCGCTCTCCTTTTCCTCGACCACCTCCCACCTTCCTTTTTCTCCTCTTCTCCTCTCTTCTCCTTTTCCTCCCCTCCTCTGCTCCTCCTTTTCCTCCTACCCCGCTCCTCCTCCTCCTTTACCTCCTCCACCTCCTTCTGTTTTTCACTTACGTTTCTCCACCTTGCTTTCTCTTCTATCATCACCTTGAATTTCGCTTCCATATTCACATTCTCTATCTCCTTGTATTTTCTCTCTCTTATACTTCACCGGTACATTCTCCTTTTATTATACCTTCTTGAATCATCTTCCATATTTACCCCTTACGTTCTCCTCTCCTCCTACTCCTCCTTCCCTCCTACTCCTTCAAATTAACTTTCTTTCCTCTTCTTCCCCACCCACTTCTTCACCACCACTCACTTTTTCCACCCACTTCACCACCACACACACACACACAACATAACACAACACCACACAACACCACAACACACACACACACACACACACAACACAGACCTACCGTATACCTAGCCTCTAAAACCACCCTGGAAAAAGAAATAAAATATCGCGTTAAAATGTGGGTCTCCCTGATATATGCTTCCCGAAGAAAAAAAAAAAGAAAAGAAATGTAGAAAAATATGTAAAAAAAACTGAGTATTCGCGTATTTCTAGCGTATATTTTGCTGGGTTTGTTGGTTGTGAGGACGTGGTGAAAAAGATTGCAATTGGAGGTGTACTGGAGGAGGTGGTGATAGTGGTAGTGGTGTGGTGGTGATAGTGAATGAGGTGGTGGTGGTGATAGTGGTGATGTTGAAGTGGTGGTGGAGAGAGAGATAGAGAGAGAGAGAGAGAAACCAACATAGATAGGCTTCACACATACACACACACACACCTGTCCTGCCAATCACGCCCCCGCCACCCCAGCACGTGACCAGCACCCACAGTTGGAGAAGTACCTTAGTAAAGGAAGGGCGTCACCTGTCACCTCTCTCTCTCTCTCTCACACACACACACACACACACACACCTGATGTTACCCCAGTGTCCACCCTTACCTTTCCTTCCCTTATCTAACCTTCCCTTCCCTTCCCTTCCCTTCTCTTTCCTTCCTTTCTCTTCACTTCTCTTCCCTTCCCTTCCCTTCCCTTCCCTTCCCTTCCCTTCCCTTTCCTTTTCTTTCCTTCCTTCCATTCCCTTCCCTTCCTTTGTATGCCCTTATAGCTTGTATCTCTCTTGGTGTGTGTGTGTGTGTGTTCGTGTGTCTGTGTGTGTGTTCGTGTGTTGACCTTTGGATTACAGGTAGATGTATTTGTGCGTGTGTTGACCTTTGTATGACAGGTGTGTATGTGTGTGTGTGTGTGTGTGTGTGTGACAGGTTACAGGATTTTCCTATTATATTTTCTCTCGTCTCTCATTCCTCTCCACTTTCTCCCTCCTCCACTCCTCTCTCCTTCCCTCCCTCCCTCCCTCCCTCTCCCATCTCCACCTTCTCTCTCTCTCTCATTCCCTCCCTCCCTCCCTCCCTCCACCTTCTCTCTCTCTCTCTACATTCTCAATTTCCTGTCAGCCCTCTCTCCAGTCTCTCCTACACCAATTCCTCTCTCTCCTTCACACGTTTCCTCCTCCCCCTCCTCCTCCTCCTTATCATCATCATGTTTCTCTCTCTCTCTCTTTCTCACTCTCTCTCATTCTATTCACCACACCCACACTCTGAATATCCACACCCATTTTTAACAACCACATCCACCCACACTTTAAATATATCCACACACACACACACACACACACACACACACACACACACACACACACACACACACACACACACACACACACACACACACACACACACACACACACACACACACACACTCCTCTGCAGCCACACCCATTTTTAACAACTACACCCACACTCTTACTAACCCAACCCAATCTTAGGCAACCACACCCACTTCCTCTACATCCACACCCACACCCACACCCAGACACATCTTCCCTTCAGCAGTACCAGTCATCCATTCCCCCAACCTCACCCGTCATTGTCGTCCCTCTCATCTCCTCCTTCTCCCTATCATCTTCTCCTCCTCCTTATCATCTCCTCATCCTTCTCCTCCTTATCATCTCCTCATCCTCATCCTCCTCATCCTCCTCCTTCTCATACTCCACCTTCTCCTCCCTATCATTTATTCCTACTCCTTATCATCTCCTTCTCCTCCTTCACGTTCTCCTCCTCCTTCTCCTTCTCCTACTTATCATCTCCTACTCCTACTCCACCTCCTCCTTCTCCTACTCCACCTTCTCCCTATCATTTCCTCCTCCTCTCTATCATTTCCTTTTCCTCCTCCTATTCCCTATTCGTACTCAGCTCCCCTTCCTCTTTCTCTCCAATTATCATTTATTTTCCCTTCTTACTCTTTTGTTTTCCTTCTTAGCTTGTTTCTATGCACTTCTTTATCCACTTCCACCTCTATTCTCCACTTTTCTTTCCCTCCCTTTTCTTCCCAACCACCTCCTTCCTCACTATTCTCCCATATCTTTCTCTCCTTTCCTCTCCCCTTCCTTCCTTCCTTCCTTACTTCTATATGGTGCCATCTCCTTTTACCTCTCCCATTCCCTCCCTCCCCATCCTTCTCCTCCCTTACATCCACCCCTTCCCCCCCTCCCATCCCCCCCCCCTCCCCCTCCTCCACCCCCTCCCTCTCCCCCAGTAACGTGTGGCCTGGGCAAACCGGATTGAATCGCCCCTCAGGAACCTCCATATAAGGCCTCCAGGAGCACCCAAACCCAGGTGTGTGCGGAAGGAGGGGGGGGGGGGGGGGCCTAGAGAATGGGGGGGTGGGGGTGGAGGGGTTGGAGAGGGAGGAGGGGAGGTAATATGGTGAAGGGAAGGGGAAGAGAAGAGGGGAGGTAATGTGGGGAAAGGAGGGGGAAGAGAAGAGGGGATGTAATGTGGGGAAGGGAAGAGAAGAGGGGAGGTAATGTAAGGAAGGAAGGGGGAAGAGGGGATGTAATGTGGGGAAGGGAATGGAGGGGAATAAGTTAAAGGATTATGTGGAGGAGATAACGTGAAGGTTAGGGAAGAGGAAAGAGGGAAAGGGGAGGAGAGAGAGAGAGAGAGAGAGAGAGAGAGAGAGAGAGAGAGAGAGAGAGAGAGAGAGAGAGTGTGTTCAGAAGAAGAAAAGGGTGATACAAAAAAGGAAGGGGTATGGATATTAAAGGGAAAGGAAAGGGAGTATAGGCTATATAGGTGACGTCTACAGTACCGTGTATTATATAGGAGTTGACATAAGCTCACCATACATCAATATCTTCCTCTATCACTATCTTTCTATTCATCCATTCAACCTTCACTACTACTACTACTACTACTACTACTACCCTCTATTCAACCTTCACTACTAACCCTCCTACTACTACTACTACTACTACCACTACTACTACTACTACCACTACTACTACTACTACTACTACTACTACTACTACTACTACTACTACTACTACCACTACTACTACTACTACTACTACTACTACTACTACTACTACTACTACTACTACTACTACTACTACAACTACTACTACTACTACTACTCTCTATATATACATTCATAACAAAAGAGGCGAGTTTGTGAATGAGGTAGGAAGGGTGAATGAGGCAAGACGAGTGAATAGGAGAGAAAGAGTGAATGGAAGGGAAAAGTGTGAAGTGATGGAATGGAAGTAGGAAGAGAGTGAATAAAATTGATATATAATTAATAGGGATAAGAGTGAATAGGGTGGGAGTGAGGAAGGAGGGATAGGAAAATAGAATATGAAAAATGAAGGAAGCGAAATGATAAATGATGAAATATATATATAAATTTTTAAAAGTGAGAAACGAATGGAGGGTTGATTTGGTTGTATTGAAAAGGGGGAATGAATGTTATTATAGGTAGGGGGATTAAAATAATTTGGAGAGAGTAGTGGTAGTTAGGATTATAGAGGAGGAGTGATAGTAGTGATAGTTGGAGAGAGTAGTGGTAGTTAGGATGATAGAGGAATGATAGTAGTGATAGTTGGAGATTGTATAGTAGTATAGTGGAACCAGTAATAATGGTGATGATAGTAGGGAGTGGTGGTAGTGATGGTGAGGGTAGTAGTAACGCGAGGTTACAGTGTGCATAGGGAGTGGTGATGGTAGGGGTAGTGGTGATAGTGGGATTAGTGATGTGGGGAGTGGTAAAGGCAACTGTCAGGATAATGGTGGTGGTGGTGGTAGTGGTGGGGGAGTGATGTTGGATTAAAGGTAGTGGTTGGGGAAGAGGAATGATTAGTGGTGTGGGAAGAGGTGCTGTACGAAGAGTGAAAGATGTGGGTGGGAAGTGTGAGAGGTGAGGGAAGGGGAGGGAAAACACCAAACACATTTTTAGGAAGATGATGAAAATTATAAGAGGAGGAAGAGGAGGAGAGGAAGAAGAAGGAGGAGGATGAAGAGATGAAGAAGAAGAAGAAGAAGGTGCATATAGAGGGGGAGGAGAAGGAGGTATGGGGCTGGTAAGTGGAGAGGGGGAAGAGAGAGAGAGAGACGATGAGGTGGATATGGAGGGAGGTGAGAAAGGAGTGAGTAGGAGGAGAGTGAAGAGAGTGATGGAGAGAGACGAAGTTAAGTGGGAAAATCTCATCACACCCACTTTTGCTCTCTCTCTCTCTCTCTCTCTCTCTCTCTCTCTCTCTCTCTCTCTAAAAATTCACAAACTTCTAACGGCGGACATACATAAAAAAAAGTGAACATCTGTGTTGTGAGTTCTCTTTCGTACATGTGTGTGTGTGTGAATGTGACATGTTTGGGACTGAGTAGTATGTAATTATATTTAGTAATTATACGTGTGTGTGTGTGTGTTTGTTGGGCGTGTGTTCTAGTTTACAGCGTGTCATTGTTTACATGCATGGTGTCTGTGAGGGTTTGTACGTGTTTATGTATATCTGGCTCCTTCCTTGTCTCTTTTGTGTGTCTGTGTGTATTTGGTTGTAAGTACTATGTGTTTGTGTGTGTCTGTGTGTGTGTGTGTGATTGTGTGTGTGTGTGTGAGTGTGTGTTTGTGTCTGTGTGTGTATAGTTGAGCTTCTATTTACGTGTACGGGTTGATATCTGGATGTAAGTGTACGTGCTTGCGTGTGTGTACGTGCTTCCTATTGTGTGTGTGTGTGTATGTGTGTGTGTGGACGTTTACTGCCTTGAGGTGAAAGCATTCTCAGGTTAGTGTACAGACAGGTGCATTTTGGGTGCTTGAAGTGCCTCCATGCACGAACTGTTGCCAACCCCTGCATGCCCTGGTAGTGGTAGTGGTAGTGGTGGTGTAGTGGTGATGAGGGTGGTGGTGTTGGGAAAGAGGTGATAGGTGTATGTGTGTCTCTCTCTATCTATCAATCTATTTATCTATATCTATCTATCTATCTCGATCCTCTATTTATCTCGATCCTACCTTTCTCTATTCTATCTATCTATCTATCTATCTTTCTATCTCGATCATATCTCTATTCTATCTATATCTATCTATCTATCTATTTATCTATCTATCTTTCTATTCTATCAATGTCTATCTATCTCTATTTCTTTCTCTCTCTCTGTCTCCCTCTCTCTCATTGACTGTTCACCTTACCTTACCTTACCTCACCTCACCTCGCCTTGCTGTCTGGGCTCGAACCCGTTATGTAGTGATGACGAGGCAGCCAATCCAGCCACTCACTCAACCACCAAGTTCAGGAGTGAGGGGGGAGGGGGAGGGGGAGTGGGAGGGGAGGGGAGGGGTGAAAAATAAATAAATTGGCCTTGAGGTTCGCCAAATGCACCAGTTTCAATGATGCGTGACAAGTGTTGGATGAGGTGAGTGTCCCTCCATGTATGTATGTGTGTATGTCTCTTGTCTTCTTCACTCCTTCTGTCTTCTTCCTTCCTCTGTTTTCTTCTTGCACTCCTGTCTTCTTCTTGCACTCCTGTCTTCTTCACTCTTTTGTTTTTCTTCTTTCATCTGTCTTCTTCACTCCTCTCACTTCCTTCCTCTGTCTTACTTTTTCCTTGCTTCCTCTGTCTTCTCCCCTCATTTGTTTTCTTCCCTCCTCTGCTTCCTTCCTTACCTACTTAATATATACTCTTGTTGCTTTACTGTCTCACTGGTGCTTATATCAAATCTCTCCTTACTGCTTAATTGTGCTTGCTCAATTTGTAATCTTCCTGCTTGCTTAAAAATCTTCTCTTGTGGATTTGACTGCTTGCTTGGCTATTGGTTCTGCCTCTTTCCTTCTCTTTTGTCTGCTTACCTGCCAGCGTGCATGCGGTGTCTGCAAGGCTGTTTAAAACTTCATTTTATCCTGATTGCCTGCCTGGTCTGTCTGTCTGGCGGCTTCCCCTTCTTCTTTGCTTGTTTTCCTGGCTGTCTGTCTGTCTGTCTGTCGGTGTGTGTGTGTGTGTGTGTGTGTGTGTCTGCTTACCTGTTTTCGGTGCCTGTCTGTCTACCGGCTTCTGCGTCTTCTCCCCTGCATCTTTTATTTTTGTTTGTTTTTTTGTCTACCCTTGGTGCCTGCCTGTCTGCCCGTCTAATAGCTTCCATTAATGCTAACCTGCCTTTGAACCGGACTCTGCCTGCCTGCCTGCCTGCCTGGGTGGGTGGTGGGTGGATGCTCGCGTGCCCAGGTCCTCTTCCTGCCCCTCCTGCCCACCTACGTGCCTGCCTGACTGCCTGATAGATACTTCCTTCCTTCATTGTCTCGTCTCCTTTCCTCTCTCTATTACTGTACACACACACACACACACACACACACACACACACACACACACACACACACACACACACACACACACACACACACACACACACACACACACACACACACTCACTCACTCACATTTTTTCTATTTTGCACCAATGCGTATTTAGCTACGTGCCTCTTTTTATTCAGATTAGTAGTTTAATTAATAATACCTGCCTGAGACGATAGTGTGGATTGTAGTTATGGGGGGCGACTTGTATGGCTAGAAAAGAGGATGTGATGGTGGAGAATTGCAGGGAAATGAAAGGTAGAATGTAAGAAATGGTAGAGTAGCAAAAAGAAAGTGATAGGTGAACAGAGAGAACATGAGGAATGAAGAGAGAGAGAGAGAGAGAGAGAGAGAGAGAGAGAGGAAGGGAGTAGGAGAGAGTGAATAAGGAAGGGAGTAGGTGTGACGAGAGAGAGAGTAGGAGTGAGGAGAGGAGAGTAAGGAATGTGTGAGTGATACCCAAGTCAAACAGAGGAGGCAGCATGATGGATGGGTTTCGTGAGAGAGAGAGAGAGAGAGAGAGAGAGAGAGAGAGAGAGAGAGAGAGAGAGAGAGGTTAGAAAGGATATTATAGTCAAGGCTTATATGTGAGAGAAAGTCTAAATAAAAAAAGTATTGCATTTTATGTACAAGAGAGTTTAAGAGAAGGTAGAGTATGGTATAAGGTGTAAAGTTTGAGGGGAGGTTAGGGTAAGGTATAAGGTTTGAGAGAAGGTAAGGTATAAGGTTTCAGAGAAGGTAAGGTAAAAGTATAAGGTATAAGGTTGAGGGGAGGTAAGGTAAGGTATAAGGTGTAGGCGAGTGAACATGTGAGAGAAAAAAAAAACTGATCAGATTAGGTAGGTAAAGTGTACAGAGAGACACACACACAGACAGACAGACAGACAGACAAACCAGAATAGGCAAGTCTACCTGAGGCATGAGAGAGAGAGAGAGAGAGAGAGAGAGAGAGAGAGAGAGATGAGAGAGAGAGAGAGAGAGACTGTTCATTATCACCACGTTGAGAGAGAGAGAGAGAGAGAGAGAGAGAGAGAGAGAGAGAGAGTGAGTACTTAGAGCAATGAGGATGTGTGTGATGAGACTGCTGTTAGGTGTTATTACAAAGCCTGCTTCAGAGAGGTTAATGTGAGGAGGTGCCGGCGGTGGATTACTCTGTGTGTGTGTGTGTGTGTGTAAGAGAGAGAGAGAGAGAGAGAGAGATAGAGAGAGAGAGTAGGGATGAGAAGTGACAAACGAGAGAGTAAGAGAAAGAGAGTAAGGATGAGAAGAGTGACAAAAAAGAGAGAGAGTAAGGATGACAAGAGTGACAAACTAGAGAGAGAGAGAGAGAGAGAGAGAGAGAGAGAGAGAGAGAGAGAGAGAGAGAGAGAGAGAGAGAGAGGACATGTGGGCGTGAGTAAAGTATGGCCGAATGAATTTACAAGTTAAAAACAATTGTAAAGAAATTTTGTGTGCGTGCTTATTTGTCTGTGTTTACGAATTGTTTGTGTGTGTGTGTGTGTGTGTTTGGGTACGTGTGTATGAGCATTTACGTCGACGTGCGTGTTTGGAGTAGATGATTGTGTGTGTGTGTGTTTGCTTGAATGTGGGAGTGTGATTAGGTAATGCGTATGT
>JAWZYT010003328.1:5000-17500 GCA_034508575.1 Petrolisthes manimaculis
TACATACATACAAGGAAAGGAAGGTAGTAAAGAAGGAAGGAAGGAAATAAAGAAGGAAATAAAAGAAAGAAAGAAAGAAGGAAATAAAAGCAGGAAAGAAATAAAAGAAAGAAGGAAGGAAATAAAATTAAAGAAAAGAAGGAAGGAAATAAAAGAAAGAAAGAAAGAAGGAAATTAAAGAAGGAAAGAAATAAAAGAAAGAAGGAAGGAAATAAAATGAAAGAAAAGAAGGAAGGAAATAAAAGAAAGAAAGAAAGAAGGAAATTAAGAAGGAAGGAAATAAAAGAAAGAAAAGAAAGAAGGAAATAAAAGCAAGAAGGAAATAAAATAAAGAGAAGGAAATAAAAGGAAAGAAGTAAATAAGTAAAAGAAAAAAGGAAATAGAAGGAAAGAAGGAAATAGAAGGAAAGAAATAATAATAATAATAATAATAATAATAATAATAATAATAATCTCAAACAACAAGGCCTTTTTTCCTTTGGTTATAGGGAGACTGACGGAGACTTTGGTATACAACATGGCGTCTGTGTGTCACGTGACTCTCCTCAACCAATCACCAACCAGTATTACCACCTCCACTGAAACCTGCCTGGACAAACTCTCTCTAGTCTCTATAGACGTCATCTGCTCGACAAAGTTAATTATTACAAAAAAAAAAAAAAAAAAAAAAATTATATATATATATTAAAAAAATATATATATTATTGAAAAAAAAAAAAAAACTAATTATTAAAAAACGCCGGCGGCGGCGGCGGAAGCGGGGCGGCAGGGCGGCGGGGGCGGCAGGGCGGCGGCGGCAGCGGGGCGGCGGCGGCGTCAGCGGGGCGGCGGCGTCGGCAGCGGGGCGGCGGCGGCGGCAGCTGGGCGGTGGCGGCGGTGGCGGCGGTGGCGGAAACGACGACGAAAAAGAAGTAATAAATAAAATAAAAATAATAATAAATAACAAAAAATAAAAATAAAATAATTATTACAACAACAAAATAATTAAAAAAAAATATATTAAAGAAAAAAAAAAAAAATTGAAAAACGATGGTGGCGGCGGCGGCGGCGGTAGCGGGACGGCGGGGGTAGCCGGGCGGCGGGGGCGACGACGACGACGAAATAAACAAACAAACAAACAAAAACCTTACCAGAACCAAAGTTGCTATTAATAGACAATAACTGTGTTTTTGGGTAAGATCACACAGTGTTACCACATCCGGCTAGATCCCAGAAATTTGCCCCAGTCACTTTATGATAGTTTACACCAGTTATATCCCGTTAGTTTACCCAGGTTAGGTCCAGGTAGTCTGCTGTGGTCTAGGTTAGGTCCAGGTAGTCTGCTGTGGTCTAGGTCAGGTCAGGTCAGACTAATTTCCAAGACAAGGTCATCTGGCAACACTAAAGGCGTCGGTAATTTTTTTCAAGTTGTCACAACCGGGGCAAACTACCGGGACCTAACCTGGGCATACTACCGGGACCTAACCGGGGCATACTACCGGGACCTAACTGGGGCAAACTACCGGGACCTAACCAGGGCATACTACCGGGACCTAACCGGGACAAACTACCGGGACCTAACCGGGGTAAACTACCGGGACCTAACCGGGGCATACTACCGGGACCTAACCCACTGTTATTATATATCACCATGTATGTTGATTGTTGATAATGATAATGATAATGATAATGATTTATTCTTTATAGTCGGCTCTAAATATATCTCAGAGGACTGTACAAAACTACGTAAAATTAAAACTAAATACCTGCTGTACGTAGTAACACGAATGTATATAAAATTTGTATATAAATTTGTATTTTATTTATTTGTATCATTATTTTCTTCAGTAAATTATTACCATGATAATAAATGGCATGTAAATGGTAATAAACTGTATAAAGACTATAATTATACCACTATCTACTACCAAATACATATATTATTTTATAAAGATGTGATCGCCGTTGAAAAAGTAAATTAATTAAAGATAGAGTTGGTAATATTTTGGAGTTGGTAACACTGTACACTAGTAAACATTGGAGTTGGCAACACTGTACGATAGTAAACATACCAATCTGGGTCAGAATTAGGAGTAATTTAATTAATTATTTCCACATTTCTTTCTTAATTAATTAGTGAAGATGAAATTAATCGACATGACAATAATTTGAACTTTGAAATCATGAAGTTAATTAGAATATAAATTATTTGTTTACATAATTAACTATAAGAAGAAATATATAAATAAATACAAGAGACATTATTACGTTATGTTATGTTATGTATGTATGTCACTTTTGTAACTCATTTTGGGGTTTAGATAAAAAATGGAACTGTGAAATATGAAAAAAAAAATACACGTAAAATATAAGGAAAATACACGTGAAAATATAAGGAAATATATATAAGAAAAATATAGGAAAAATACACTTGAAATATAAGGAAATACAGGAAAAGTACACGTGAAAATATAAGATAATATAATAAGAAAAAAACACGTGAAAAAATATGAAAATAAAATCGTAAATATAAGGAAAATACACGTGGAAATATAAGGAAAATATATAAGAAAAATACAGGAAAAATACACTTGAAATATAAGGAACTATAGGAAAAATATACGTTACGTGAAATATAAGAAAAATACACTTGAAAAATACATTTGAAATATAAGGAACTATAGGAAAAATATACGTTACGTGAAATATAAGAAAAATACACGTGAAAAATCCATTTGAGCCGACAGCAGACTACCTGGACCTAACCTGGGCACACTATAGCTATTGATTATATTCCAGGTTGACTATAAACTTTATATACAATGTAAAACCTGACTTAAGTTAGACCAAAACTAACTTATTTGTCATTAACCCCATAGTGAAGATAACAGACATCTTCACTACAACATAATAAACGTTACAAAACTTTAACGAGACTACATTATAATAATAAACTTTCCTAACATAAATAAATAATTACATAAATAATTACATAAATAATAATAAACTTTTCCAATATAAATAATTACATAAAAAATAATAACAATAATAAACTTTCCCTACATAAATAATAATAATAACAAAATAATAATAATAATAATAATAACAAAAATCTTTCCCAACAGAAATAATAACATAGATAAAAATAATATTGAGTGTTGGCAACAATGTCAACTGTTACCACCACCACCAGCAGCGGGAGTCCCAAGATACCGGATTACATATTTGCGGAGAAAATAGGTTCGGGGAGTTACGCCGACGTTTATAAAGCCTATAGGAAAGGTATTACGAGGGAGGTAGTCGCGGTTAAATGCGTCTTAAGAAGTAACCTATCTACTTCGGCCTTAAATAACCTTGAATCGGAAATAAAGATACTTAAAAAACTTCAACACGAACATATAGTTGAGATGCAAGACTTTGTATGGGATGAGAGATATGTTTATTTAATTATGGAGTATTGTAGCGGCGGGGATTTGTCAACGTTGGTGCGTTCCCGGCGGAGATTGTCTGAGTCGGTCTGCCGCCGCTTCCTGCAACAGCTGGCGTCCGCTCTACAATACATGAGGCAACGGAACGTGAGTCATCTCGATCTCAAACCCTCCAATATATTACTCAAGTCCAGGACTCACCCGGTACTTAAAATTGGTGACTTTGGACTTGCACAGCACATGTTAGCTGATGATACCACTACTACCATTAAGGGAAGTCCTTTATACATGGCACCGGAGATTATACTCAAACATCAATACGACGCTAAGGTAGATATATGGTCTGTAGGGGTTATATTATATGAGTGTCTGTTTGGCAAGGCTCCGTACTCGTCCAAAACTCTAGACCAATTGATCGAAAAAATTAAAACAGACAAACCGATCGAAGTTCCTTACGGGACCAACGTCTCGTCCGCGTGTCGGGACCTGTTGCAGACGTGTTTGGAACGCGACGTGTGCAAACGGATCGACTTCGAGGCCTTCTTCAAGCATCCGTTCGTGGATGTTGAACACGCCCCCGGTCCACAAAGTTTGACTAAGGCTCAACAACTTCTAACCCTTGCTGTTAACTTTGACCACAACAGAGATTATGAACACGCTTTTACGTACGTGTATTTTTTATTTAGGTGTATTTTTTACGTAGGTGTATTTTTTATTTAGGTGTATTTTTTACGTAGGTGTATTTTTTATTTAGGTGTATTTTTTATTTAGGTGTATTTTTTATTTAGGTGTATTTTTTATTTAGGTGTATTTTTTTATTTAGGTGTATTTTTTATTTAGGTGTATTTTTTATTTAGGTGTATTTTTTATTTAGGTGTATTTTTTATTTAGGTGTATTTTTTATTTAGGTGTATTTTTTATTTAGGGGTGTGTGGGAATTGGGGGACAGGCTTGGGGTGGGGGGGAATAGGGGGACAGGCTTGGGGTGGGTGGGGGGTGGGAATAGGGGGACAGGCTTGTTTTGTTTTTTTAATTTACACTTTTTTATAACTACTGTAATAATGGAGATAATTTGTACTGTACACACACACACACATACACACACACACACACACACACACACACACAGACACACACACACACAGACACACACACACACACACACACATACTTACATGAAGATATAGTGTATAATTTTAACTGTTTATATTTTTCAGACATTATTGTGAAGCTTTACAATTCCTGGTTCCTGTTCTACACACACACACACAACCACATACACACACACACACACACACACACACAGACACACACACACACACACACACACACATTAACTACCATCTCTTATATATTTTTCAGGCACTATTGTGAAGCTTTACAATTCCTGGTTCCTGTTCTTCACGTTGAGAGGAACGCTGGCAAGAGAACAGCACTGAGGAGAAAGATAACAGAGTACATGAACAGAACCGAAGAACTCCAGAAGACGGTGAACAGCGAGAACGTGCGGAACACACGCATACCGGATTTCGAGAGGCGGGACTCGGCAACGGGCAGCACAAGTAACGAGTACAGAGGAAACCGCGATGAGTTACTCCGCCTCACGGGAACCACGCCACAGATACGAGCGGCCATTGAAATCGCGGCCTCCGGGGAGCTGTACACACGCGAGGGAAACACCGTAGCGGCCTTCGAGAAATACCAGCTGGCCCTCGGAAAATTACTGGCACTCATGCAGAAAGAACCGAACGGAAGAAGGAAGGAATTACTGAGAGAAGAAATTACAAAATGGATGACACAAGCTGAACTACTCAAAGATATTATAAACAGTAGTAGTAGTAGTGGTAGTAGTGGTGGTAAGGGTAGTAGTAGTAGTAGTGGTGGTAGTAGTGATGTAAATAAAGTAGTACAAGGACAGGAAGTTACTGAAACGTTTACTACCACTGGAGATGTTGATAAAAATTGTAACCTTATGTGATATAGTAAAGAAAAAGTGGATAGTGTTTGTGTGTGTGTGTGTGTGTGTGTTTGTGTAAAGAGGTTGATATTGTGGGTTTGTGTGTGTAAAGAAGTGGACAGTGTGTGTGTGTGTGTGTAAAGAAGTGGACAGTGTGTGTGTGTGTGTAAAGAAGTGGACAGTGTGTGTGTGTGTGTAAAGAAGTGGACAGTGTGTGTGTGTGTGTAAAGAAGTGGACAGTGTGTGTGTGTGTGTGTAAAGAGGTGGACAGTGTGTGTGTGTGTGTAAAGAAGTGGACAGTGTGTGTGTATGTATGTGTGTGTGTAAAGAGGTGGATAGTGTTTGTGTATGTCTTATCAATTATGTGTGTGTGTGTGTGTAAAGAGGTGGATAGTGTGGGTTTGTGTCCAATCAATTGTGTGTGTATGTATGTGTGTGTGTTTGTGAGTGCATTCCCAGTGACTTATATAAGCCTACCAGTCGTGTATACTGTATACAGTATATGTATGTGTGTGTATGTATGTATGTATGTGAATCCTTCCTTATATATATTTTCCAGTTATTTCCAGTCTCTCTAATATAAATAGGATAGTAAATAAATATTATTATTAATTTGGTAGTTTAAAATGTTAGTAGTTGATAATTTTGGAGTAAATTATTCCTCCAAACTATTCCAAGCAACAGAACACCATTATTATTATTATTATTATTATTATTATTATTATTATTATTATTATTATTATTATTATTATTACTGTTGTTATTATTATTATTATTATTATTATTACTGTTGTTGTTATTATTATTATTATTATTATTATTATTATTATTATTATTATTATTATTATTATTACTGTTGTTATTATTATTATTATTATTACTGTTGTTATTATTATTATTATTATTATTATTATTACTGTTGTTATTATTATTACTGTTGTTATTATTATTATTATTATTATTATTATTATTATTATTATTACTGTTGTTGTTATTATTATTATTATTATTATTACTGTTGTTATTATTATTATTATTATTATTATACTTTGTAGGAATCAAGATACTCCAATATAATCAAAAGTATATTAGGCTATTACCTATTTAATTAATTAATATTAATTACCTGTAAGAAATATTATCTCTAATACATTTAATATAATGGTTGTGTTATATAATTCCTTATTTTTTTTTTACTAAATGTTACAATTCCATTTTTCATCTTATTTTTTTAAAGTTAGAATTATATTTTTATTTTTTTAGAGTATTGTTATAATTCAATTTTTCATTTTCTTATTTTTTTTTAAGATATGATTCTATTTTTCATTTTCCTATTTTTTAAAGTTAGAATTCCATTATTAATTTTCTTATTTTTTTAAAGTTAGAATTCTATTTTTTTTTTTAACATATAATTCTATTTTTCATTTTCCTATTTTCTTTTTTAAGATATAATTCTATTTATTAATTTATTTATTTATTTTTCTAGAGAAAAAAATATAACTCCATTTTTAATTTTCTTATTTTTTTTATTTTAGAATAAAGTTATAATTCCAATTTTCATTTTCTTAATTTTATTATTATTATTATTATTATTATTATTATTATTTTAATTAATACATACACAATAAAGTAAAGAAAATAAATAATAAAATAATAATGATGATAAAAATAAAAATAATAATAATTGTTGTTGTTGTTGTTATTAATTTATTTAGTCAATTTTAATAATGATGTAAAAATAAAATGTGTTTAAATAATTTCAGTTTATTTATTTAATTTTATTTATTATTAAAATAGGAAGGAAAGGAGGGATAGAGAGAAGGAAATAGAAGGAAAGGAGGGACAGAGAGAAGGAAAGGAGGGACAGAGAGAAGGAAATAGAAGGAAAGGAGGGACAGAGAGAAGGAAAGAGAAGGAAAGGAGGGACAGAGAGAAGGAAATAGAAGGAAAGGAGGGACAGAGAGAAGGAAAGGAGGGACAGAGAGAAGGAAATAGAAGGAAAGGAGGGACAGAGAGAAGGAAAGGAGGGACAGAGAGAAGGAAATAGAAGGAAAGGAGGGACAGAGAGAAGGAAAGAGAAGGAAAGGAGGGACAGAGAGAAGGAAAGGAGGGACAGAGAGAAGGAAATAGAAGGAAAGGAGGGACAGAGAGAAGGAAAGGAGGGAGAGAGAAGGAAAGGAGGGACGGAGAGAAGGAAATAGAAGGAAAGGAGGGACAGAGAGAAGGAAATAGAAGGAAAGGAGGGACAGAGAGAAGGAAAGGAGGGACAGAGAGAAGGAAATAGAAGGAAAGGAGGAACAGAGAGAAGGAAAGAGAAGGAAAGGAGGGACAGAGAGAAGGAAATAGAAGGAAAGGAGGGACAGAGAGAAGGAAATAGAAGGAAAGGAGGGACAGAGAGAAGGAAATAGAAGGAAAGGAGGGACAGAGAGAAGGAAAGAGAAGGAAAGGAGGACAGAGAGAAGGAAATAGAAGGAAAGGAGGAACAGAGAGAAGGAAAGAGAAGGAAAGGAGGGACAGAGAGAAGGAAATAGAAGGAAAGGAGGGACAGAGAGAAGGAAATAGAAGGAAAGGAGGAACAGAGAGAAGGAAATAGAAGGAAAGGAGGGACAGAGAGAAGGAAAGAGAAGGAAAGGAGGAACAGAGAGAAGGAAAGAGAAGGAAAGGAGGGACAGAGAGAAGGAAATAGAAGGAAAGTAAGAACAGTTAAAGAATTGAAAGGAATTGTCTATGGTGGAATTTTTTTATTATTATTATTATTATTATTATTATTATTATTATTATTATTATTATTATTATTATTATTATTATTGTAACATATGTTCAGCCAAAATACAGGTGTGGTTAACATATGTACAGTTGTGGTCATATATAATCATCCCTATAGGTTCGGATGACTCACATAAGAGTTTATTATATAATTCTGTTACAAGTGTTCAATATCAGACCCATGCTTGTCCCCATATTCCCCCAACCCCCCAAGCCTGTCCCCCTATTCCCGCACCCCCCCAAGACTGTCCCCCTATTCTCGCACCCCCAAACACCACCCCAAGCCTGTCCCCATATTCCCCCAACCCCTCCAAGCCTGTCCCCCTATTCTCGCACCCCCAAGCCTGTCCCCCTATTCTCGCACCCCCAAACACCACCCCCAAGCCTGTCCCCTATTCCCGCACCCCCCCCAAACACCCCCCCCAAGCCTGTCCCCCTATTCCCGCACCCCCAAACACCCACCCCAAGCCTGTCCCCCTATTCCTCCACCCCCCCAAGCCTGTCCCCCCTACTCCCGTGTGTGTGTGTGTGTGTGTGTGAACAAGGCATCATCTATGGATATTTTATTAAGATCTATTGATAGCATTGAAGGGAAAGTTTAGGTCACATCAACTCAACTTTAAAGAGACGAGTTTTAAGTTTATTTTTTGTATTGGTAAATCTGGAGCAATTGATTCCTCCAAACTATTCCAAGCAACAACGGAATAAACGCCATTAATGTTTGTTCATATGTGTGTTCAAGCTGTTTCCTGGCATGTTAATTAATATATTAAAGGAAATTTAATTATTGTGCCATGTTTTTTATACCTTTTCAACGGCTACTCCTAAAACCCTCAATGGAAAAAACAACAACAAAAGAATAATAATAACAACATTAGAATAAAAAAAAGGACAATAATTAAAAATATAAAAATCCTAGTTTAAAAATAAAATAAAAAATAATAATAATAATCATCAACACATAATAATAAAAAAAATATATATCTTCTGTCACCTGCTGGTATTCTGTCGTCTGCTGCCACCAACACTAATAACAACAACAACTATAGTCAAAACACCTTAAATAACCCTATAAAAACATAACCACACCCCCAATAATCAAATTTAATTACTAAGAATTTATAATAAATATATAAATTGTGTTTTAATTAGTGTATATATTTATTTATACTAGATGATATGGTGTGAGAATATTAGTATTGTTTTGATTAGTTAGAATCCAAGATGGCGCAGGAGTATCAGTACTTTTACGAAGATGAAGTGTATAGATTCAACAAAAAGGGTAATTTGGAGCTCGGTATGGTTTTGGAAAATGCTGAATTCGTTTCCAGCGATGAGGAATCAGATGGGGATGAGGAAGATAAGGTGACTAAGGGCAGTATAAGGGTGGCTTGGTACCCTAAAGGAGAGGAGCAAGTTTTACCAGAGAGGAAGGTAAGGGTGGAAAAAGGCCAATTATTTATTTAGTTATTTATCTATTTTTGTACCTTTTAAATACATTGATTATCGTTTATTTATCACTATTTGTATCGTTTATAAATTAGGGATTGTTTATTTATGTTGTTTATTTGTATATTTATTGTAATTATTGTTTATTTAAAAAGATAAATTGACGTGTACATTATTTATTTATTTATCTATTTTTATTTCCTTTTAAATGTATTGATTATCGTTTACTTATCACTATTTATACCCTATTTAATGTAGGGATTATTATTTATTTAGTTATTTATTGAAATCATTGTTCATTACATTTTTATCAATAACTTTGGCTAATATTTATTTCATATGTAACTTACATTTTTTTCCAAACAGATTTATGACATATGTGGATTTGTATATACATATTATTGTTAATTAAAACATTATTATTATTATTGCACATTATAATAAATTAATAATTAGTAAAGTTATTCTGTTTATATCAATAAAATTTAAATGGAAAAATATATAATTCCCAGAAGAAATTAGTGAGATTTGAGTAATATTGATTTATTATATATTTATATATAATATATTTATTGATTATTATTGTTATTATTAATATCATCATAATTATTATTAGTAGTAGAAGTATTATCATTATTATTATTAGTAGTAGTAGTAGTATTATCATAATCATTATCATCATTATTACTAATATTATTATGATTATACAGGTTGGGTTGGCTGATAGGTCCTTGATGCCTGGAGATGTAGTAGTAGTAATAGTAGTAATAGTATCATCATTATTATCATTATTATCATCATTCTAAGGTGCTTTTATCATTATTATTATTATTATTATTACAGGTTGGATTGGCTGATAGGTCGTTAATGCCTGGAGATGTGGTGATGTAGTAGTAGTAGTAATAGTATCATTACTATCATTATTATCATCATTCTAAGGTGCTTTTATTATGATTATTATTATTATGATTACAGGTTGGATTGGCTGATAGTTCGTTAATGCCTGGAGATGTAGTAGTAATAGTATCATCATTATCATCATTATTATCATCATTCTAAGGTGCTTTTATTATCATTATTATCATCATTCTAAGGTGCTTTTATTATTATTATTATTATTATTATGATTACAGGTTGGATTGGCTGATAGGTCGTTAATGCCTGGAGATGTAGTAGTAATAGTATCATCATTATCATCATTATTATCATCATTCTAAGGTGCTTTTATTATCATTATTATTATGATTACAGGTTGGATTGGCTGATAGGTCATTAATGCCTGGAGATGTAGTAGTAGTAATAGTAGTAGTAGTAGTAGTAGTAGTAGTAATAATAGTATGATCATTATTATTATTATCATTATCTTTACAGGTTGGATTGGCTGATAGGTCGTTAATGCCTGGAGATGTAGTTCGTCGTTTAATAAGAGGTAAAGACACACAACGTGGATATTGTCGTCAAGTTTATGTTACATCCAGTGTACAAGTTGTGGGAACTAACTTGGTAATACTTAATGTGGATAGTAATCATCTTACACCACTTGAGGTAGGTGTGTGTGTGTGTGTTTTTGTGTGTGTGTGTGTGTGTTTGTGTGTGTCTGTGTGTGTGTGTGTGTGTGTTTGTAATAATAATAATAATAATAATAATAATAATAATGTGTTTGTGTGTGTGTGTTTGTGTGTATATGTGTGTGTATGTGTGTATATGTGTGTGTATGTGTGTATATGTGTGTGTGTGTGTGTGTTTGTGTATTTGTGTGTTTGTGTATTTGTGTGTGTTTGTATGTGTGTGTTTGTGTGTGTGTGTAATAATGAGATAATAATAACATGTAATTGTAATTGTATGTGTGTTTATTTGTATGTTTGTGTGTTTGTGTGTGTGTGTGTGTAATAATGAAATAATGATAATATATAATAATTGTATGCTTGATGTATGTATGTTTGTATATAATAATAATAATCATCATTGTACCCTTTCACTATTCTTTAACACACACACACACACACACACACACACACACACATTAAACCTAACCTGACCTAACCTGACCTAATCTTCCCTAATCTACCGTAACTTAACCTAACCTAACCTAACCTAACCTAACCTAACCAAACCAAACCAAACCTAACCTAACCTAACCTAACCTAATCAAATCAAATCAAAATAAACCTAACCTAACCTAACCTAACCTAACCTTCCCTAATCTACCGTAACTTAACCTAACCTAACCTAACCTAACCTAACCTAACCTAACCTAATCTTCCCTAATCTACCGTAACTTAACCTAAGGTAATCTAACCTTTCTATTCTTTACCAGGAGTTCACCACAGATATAGCCGTAGCTTTAGACTCCTGGGTTGGTATGGTGAATATGATACAAATACACACACACACACACACATTAACCCTAAACCTAACCTAAACCTAACTTAATCTAATGTTTCTATTCTTTGACAGGAGTTCACCACAGATATAGCTGTAGCCCTGGACTCCTGGGTTGGTATGGTGAATATGGTGAAGTGTCGACTAGTGATGCAGTGTAGTGATGGTTCAAGATGTATAATGTCTGATGGTGAAGCCTTGGAGTTGGATGATGTGAAGGACACCAGAGACAGGGTTAGACTGGTACTGTACTGTCAAACTCATGCTAACCTTTGCAAATGTCAACTAATTATTTATATCTTTGTTTAGGTTCGTTTTAAATGTCACGAATTTATTATATAAGATTTTATTTATGATTTAGGATCGTTTTAAATGTTTACAAATCATTATATGTTTATTTAGGTTGGTTTTAAATGTCAACTAATTCATTATATCTTTATTTATGTTGGTTTTATATGTCGACAAATCATTATATGCGACTTTATTTACTGTTTATGATGTTTTTATATGTTGCGGGAGTAGGGGACAGGCCTGGGGGT
>JAWZYT010003328.1:22500-25000 GCA_034508575.1 Petrolisthes manimaculis
AAAATATTCATATTATATATTTAATAGTTTTTAATATCATTTATATTTTATATTTTACAGTTCTATATTTTATATTTTACAGTTTTAAATGTATTCTATATTGGAATGTTTGCATCAAGCATTTTTTGATATGATTGATTGCACCAAGCATTTTTATATAATTTATAGCATGTAGCAATGCAGTATGTGAATCATTTTATTTTATGTATTGCCCATCTACATTTTGGTCATATGAAACCATTTATATTATTATTATATTATTATTATTATTATTATTATTATTATTATTATTATTATTATATTATTATTATTACTGTATTATTATATTATTATTATTATTATTATTATATTATTATTATTACTATTATATTATTATTATTACTGTATTATTATATTATTATTATTATTATTATTATTATATTTATTATCACTACAAGCCTAAATATAATTATACACTATTATTATTATATTTATTTATACTATTACTACAAGCTTATATATAATTAATTATGTCATTATTATTATTATTATTATTATCTCGCTTCTTCTTCTTCTATTCTGGGTTCAATTATTTTCCAGAGAGAAAAGTTCGGTCTGTTTTAGCCGGCACGATTGAAGAGGCGGCAGGTATGCTATCTTTTAATTTGGACTTTATTTGGCCTTTTTTATAAATTTAGTTTGTTTATTTTTTTTTTTTTATTATTTATTACGACCATTTTTAGTTTTATGTTGGCCTTTTTTTTTATTTATTTTGGCCTTTTTTATTTATTGAAATTATTTAGTTAATTTGTGCTTTATTTGTCCTTTTTTTAATTATTTTGGCTTTATTTGTATTTATTTGACCTTTTTGTATTTACTATTTTTATTTATTTAATTGGCATTTTTGCTTTATTTTGAAATTTTTTTGGCCTTTTTTGGCTTTATTTGGCCTGTTTGTATATATTTTTTTGTTGAATTATTTTGGTATTTATTTGGCTTTTTTTATTTTGTACTTTATTTGACTTTATTTGTATTTAGGCATGATAGAGGAGGCTACAGGTATGCTATGTTTTATTTTGGCTTTATTTGGCACAATAATATTTGTTGTTGTTGTTGTTGTTGATAATGGCAAAAACAAACTGATCTTAGATATTTAATAAATAATATTGATGTTTTTTTTACTCAATATGATGTGTTAATAAAATGTCATTGTTTTATTTACAGATCAAGCTACATCACAGGCTGGTCCACTTAAAGGTATTTATTTATTTATTTATTTATTTATACAGTACAGTAGATGATTAAATTTATCACATACTGTATATCTTAATAATACTGTTTCATTTTTCTCTCTTTTATACTCTCTTACATTTTAATCTCTTTTATTATATTCTAATTTATTTTGTTTTCTTTTACACTCTCTTACATTTTAATCTCTTTTATTATATTCTAATTTATTTTACAGACGGAGGTGAATGCGAGGGAGTAATGGGAGCAGAAGGAGGAACCATAGAAGTAACAACAGCAGCAGAAGTAGCAGCAGCAGAAGCAGTAATAATATCCTCACACCCACCACACCCACACCCACACCCACACACACACCCAGTACACCCACACCTTGATAATAATTGTTACCTTGATAGTGATGGTTATATTGACCTTGATACTGATGACTGCTCTGACACAGCATCTATAAGCAGTGGCGCTTCGACTAGTTCAGTTGGTAAGTGTGTGTCTGTGTGTGTGTGTGTGTTTATGTGTGTGTTCTCAGTGTGTGGTGAGGCTCAACTGTGTGTGTGTGTGTTTATGTGTGTGTGTGTGTGTGTTCTCAGTGTGTGGTGAGGCTCAACTGTGTGTGTGTTTATGTATGTGTGTGTCTGTGTGTGTGTTCTCAGTGTGTGGTGAGGCCCAACTGTGTGTGTCTGTGTGTGTGTGTGTGTTTATGTATGTATGTGTGTGTGTATGTGTATGTGTGTTTTTACTATACTCTGTTCAAAATTTGTGTTCCACTAGCCTCTATCTATCTAGCTATTTCTATCTATATATCTAACTATCACTCTATCTATCTAGCTATTTCTATCTATATATCTAACTATCACTCTATCTATATATCTAACTATCACTCTATCTATCTAGCTATTTCTATCTATCTATCTACCTACCTATCTATCTATCTATCTATCTATCTACCTATCTATCTATCTATCTATCTATCTACCTATCTATCTATCTACAGGTAAAAGAAACAAGAAGGGTCCAGCACTAATGACCAAAATGATGAAGAAACGTAAATTGAAGCGAGCCAAACGTAAACCCACCAACGAAGCAGCCACCATCAAGGCCGGAGATCAACTCGTCGTAGAAACATTAATGACCACCTCCAAAGCCGATGTTGTATGGCAGGTATGGTTAATTTTATATTTTGATGTATTAGTCTATTTTTTTTTTTTTTTTTTTTTTTTTTACGTATTAGTCTATTTTTTTATTTTTTTTTATGTATTAGTCTTTTTTTTTTTTTTTT
>JAWZYT010003328.1:30000-52500 GCA_034508575.1 Petrolisthes manimaculis
TATTTTAGTTGGTAACATTGAGACGACTACGGATATTCTAAGCAGTTCAGCAATGCTCTCGGAAAACCTGGCTAATCTTAGTATGTCACAGAGGTTAGTATTATTATTAGTATTATTATTATTATTATTATCATTATTATTATCATTATTATTATCATTAGTAGTAGTAGTAGTATTATCATTATCATTATAGTACTATCATTATTATTATTAGTAGTAGTAGTATTATCATTATCATTACATTATCATTACATTATTATCATTATTATCATTACATTATTATCATTATTATTATTATTATTATCATTACATTATTATCATTACATTATTATCATTATTATTATTATCATTATTATTATTATCATTATTATTATTATTATTATTATCATTATTATCATTATTATTATCAACATTATTCTTCCCAGCAAAGTGAGTCGTTCTGAGAAGTTACTTGAAGGTGGAGGTCGAGGCCGAGGTGGTGAACTCCGACACAAGAGGATGAGTGAGACTGATATGACCTTACACGACAAGGCTTACTCGGACTCCAGACTCAAGGACTCCAAAAGCTGTAATGACCTCAAGGTATGGACTTAAAAAAGGAAGTTGGTGGACTTTTTTTTTTTTTTTTTTTTCTTTTTTTTTTTTTTTTTTTTTTTTTTTTTTTTTGACGACGGTGAAAAATCCAACGTGTTTTCTCGTGGATTCGAACCCGGGACCCTGACATTCACAGTATTATTTATTGTTATTTTTTTATAATTTCAAGTTTCTAAATTTCGTCCTTTTTTTTTTTTCAGATTTCGGGTTTTCGTTATTTCATGTTCTTTTTTTTTTATAATTTCAAATTTCTACATTTTTTATAATTTCAAATTTCTACATTTTTTTTTTTTTTAGATTTCGTGTTTTTGTCATTTCAAGTTTCTAGATTTCGTGTTTTTTTTTTTTTTCAAATTTCGTGTTTTCGTTATTTCATATTTTTTATAATTTCAAGTTTCTAGAATTTTTTTTTTTTACAGGTTTCATGTTTTCGTCATTTCAGATTTCATGTTTATATTATTATTATTATTTGTTTCATATTTCATGTTTTCGTCATTCCAGGTTTCATGTTTTTATTATCATTATTTTTTTTTTTCATATTTCGTGATTTCATCATTTCAAATTTCGTGTTTTTATTATTATTATTATTTCAAATTTCGTGATTTTATTATTATTATTATTTCAAATTTCGTGTTTTTATTATTATTATTATTATTTCAAATTTCGTGTTTTTATTAATATTATTTTTTTCATAATTGGTGTTTCCGTCCTTCCAGGTTTCGTGTGAGACGAGTGGAGTGACCGAGGAGATTCGTACGTCCCATATGTGTGCCCAACTCTGTTCACTGATGAAGGCACAACTCCTCAAAACATATGAAGAAGTGGTGTTTAGATTTGGGGGTCACTTTGATATGAGTTTAATGCAAGCGTGTCAGGTTAGTAGATGTGTGTGTGTGTTTGTTAGTGGGCGTGTCAGGTTAGTAGGTGTGTGTTTGTTTGTGTGTGTGTGTGTGTGTCTTTGTTTGATGTGAGTTTAATGCAAGCCTGTCAGGTTAGTAGGTGTGTGTGTGTTTGTTTGTGTGTGTGTGTGTGTGTGTGTCTGTACAACTCCTTAAAACATATGAAGAAGTGGTGTTTAGATTTGGGGGTCACTTTGATATGAGTTTAATGCAAGCGTGTCAGGTTAGTAGGTGTGTGTGTGTGTGTGAAAGTTGGGTAGTGGGTGTGGGTGTGTGTGTGGTGTGTTAGTGTGTTTGTTTGTTTTTGTAGGTGTGTGTGTGTGTGTTTGTTTGTTTGATGTGTATCACTTTGACAGCTCAAAATAATTACATACATTATGTAGATAGTGGGTTTTTTTCTTTTTAATAATAATAATAATAATAAATATAATAATAATAATAATAATAATATGACTTTAGTGTGTGTAAGGTTATAGATAGATAGATATAATTGAACACGTAATAACAGACATCTCTTAATTATAACACCTTAATAACAAACCGTTGTTCATTATAACAGGATGGTGACGGAACACAGGTAGAGAACAGAGAGAACAGTGATGACAAGGAGAACATACCTGTATTTGATGATATTGTTAACGAGAACACACCTGTGGATAAGTCTGGACAGGTAAGTCTATATTAATGTTTATTGTACTGTGTGTGTGTGTGTGTGTGTGTGTGTTGTGTATGAGAGAGAGAGAGAGAGAGAGAGAGAGAGAGAGAGAGAGAGAATGTGTATGTGTTGTGTGTGTGTGAAAGAGAGAGAGAGAGAGAGTGAATGAGTGTGTGTGTATGAGAGAGATAGAAAGAGAGAGAGAATGAGTGTGTGTATGAGAGAGAGAGAGAGAGAGAGTATGAAGTATTTAAGTATTTATATATTTATTTAAGTAGTTATATAAGTATTAAGTATTTATTTATATATTTATTTCAGTATTAATGTATTTATTTATATATTTATTTAAGTATTAATGTATTTATATATATATTAATCTATTTATTTATATATCTATTTAAGTATTAATGTATTTATTTATATATTTATATATTTATTTATGTATTTATTTATGTAATTAAGTATTTATCTATATATATATATTTCTTTCTTTACAGGAGAATGTGTTAGTAGAAGGAGAAGGAGGTGGTGAATATAAGACAGAAAATAATATTGACCACCAACCCAGGAGTACCAACCCTTCCCCTCCTACCACCACTACCAACACTACCACCACTACCACCTCATACCTCATTACCAACGGCAACGACAGCCACGCCACCGACCGCAACCTGGTGGTGGGGGCGGGGGGCGAGGGACGGCCGGGGGGCGAGCACGAGCACACCCCCAACACCCAAACCACAGACACAGCTCGCCCCCATACAGACACAGCCCCACACCCAGACGCAGCTCCCCCCCACTCAGCTCCCCCCCACGCCCCCGATACGCCCGCCCCCGCCCCCGCCTCCTCCTCCCCCCCACCACCAGGCATCAGTGATATAATAAACGCCATCATTGCCAACACAGCTGCTGCTTCTACTAATAATGTTGTCATTGTTGCCAATTCACCCGATAATGTTATTAGTCCCATTGAAGGTTAGTTGCTTTGTTTGTTTGTTAGTTAGTTGGTTTATTTGTTTGTTTGTTAGTTTGTTGGTTTGTTAGTTAGTTAGTTGGATATTTTTTTACCACACAAATAGTATTCATAATAATAATAATAATAATAAACAAAAAAAGGAGTAATAATAATAATAATAATAATAATAGTTTTCCCCAAGTAATAATAATAATAATAAAAATAATAATGTTAGTTTCCCCACACACAATAATAATAATAATAATAATAATGTTAGTTAATAATAATAATAATAATAATAATAATATAAGTTTCCCCACACACAATAATAATGATAATAATAATAATAATAGTTTCTCCAAATAATAATAATAATAATAATAATAATAATATTAATATAAGTTTCCCTACACACACGCTGCTCTAAAGAAGTTTGTATTGGACAAACTTTTGACAACTGTCTACCCAGCTCTGAACCTGATGGTGAGAACACACACACACACACACACACACACACACACACACAAAAAAAAAAAAAAAAAAAAAAAAAAAAAACATACACAACCTAACCTAACACACTCACACACACACACACACACACAAACCCATCTAATTTCTCCTTTTCTCTGGTGCTATTTGACATCACTGTTGAGGTATAAAAAATAATAATGATAATAAAAAAAAAAAAAACCTTTTTCTGGCACTATAAATTTTTTTTTTATCATTATGTAACTGTTACTTAATCAATCAATCCATTTTTTTTTTTATCATTATGTAACTGTTACTTAATCAATCAATCAATCCATTTTTTTTTTTATCATTATGTAACTGTTACTTAATCAATCAATCCATTTTTTTTTTTATCATTATGTAACTGTTACTTAATCAATCAATCAATCCATTTTTTTTTTTATCATTATGTAACTGTTACTTAATCAATCAATCCATCCATTTTTTTCACCTTAACCAAATCATCTCCCTTCTCTTCCTTCTCGTATACAGGGTTCTTGGTATTAGAGGCAGCACCAGACAGTCATAAGTTTAAACTGACTATGTTTCAACCCACTGATCCACCACACTTCTATAGAACTGTAAGGAAAGAAATGAAACTACTCAAGACTTCATTACCACCGGGGATATGGGTTAGAGGATATGAAGATAGAATGGTAAGTAGTTGTTGTTGTTATGGTAGTAGTAGTAGTAGTAGTAGTAGTAGTAGTAGTAGTAGTAGTAGTAGTATTGATATTAGTAGTATTATTAGTATTAGTAGTATTATTATTATTAGTAGTAGTATTAGCGTTATTATTATTAGTAGTATTAGTATTATTATTATTATTATTATTTTTAGTATTAGTATTAGTATTGTTATTATTAGTAGTAGTAGTATTTGTATTATTATTATTAGTAGTAGTAGTTAAGTAAAATTATTATATATTACTGTCATTACTATTATCATTACTATTACTATTACTATTATTACTCTTTCCAGGATTTATATTCAGTAATGATCAGAGGTCCAGAACGCACACCATATGAAGACGGATTATTCATACTATAATTACTATTACCATCATTACTATTATTGTTATTACTATTATTACTATTATTACTACTATTATTTTTATGATTACTACTACTACTATTACTACTATCATTACTATTATTACTATTACTATTACTATTACTATCATTACTATTATTGTTATTACTATTACTATTATCACTACTACTATCACTACTATCATTACTATTACTATTATTACTATTATTATTATCACTACTATTATTACTATTATTATTATTACTATTATTATTATTATTAACTATTATTATTACTCTTTCCAGGATTTATATTCAGTAATGATCAGAGGTCCAGAACGCACACCATATGAAGACGGATTATTTTTCTTCGATTTCCAACTATCAGCCGACTATCCACGGGCACCACCACTCTGTCACTATGTCACCTACTGCTCCGATAAACTCAATCCTAACCTATATGAAGATGGAAAGGTGAGTGGGGGTGTGGGGGTGTGTTTTTTTTTTTTTTTTTTTTTTTTTTTTTTTTTTTTTTTTGTATGAGAGAGATAGAAAGAGAGACAGAGAGAGAGAGAGAGAGAGAGACAGAAAGGTTGTGTTATGTGTGTGGTGTGATGTGTGTGTGTGTGTGTGTGTGTGTGTGTGTGTGTGTGTTGTGTTGTGTTGTGTTGTGTTGTGTTGTGTGCATGCGTGTGTTATAAATGTGTGTGTATTTATGTATGAGTGTATTTCTATATATGTGTGTATTTCTATATATATATATATATATATATATATATATATATATATATATATATGTGTGTATTTTTATATATATATGTTGTAATTATTTTGTTGTTGTTTTCACCTCCAGGTGTGTGTGTCACTACTGGGAACATGGAGTGGTAAGGGGACGGAAGTTTGGACGAGTCAAAGTAATTTACTACAAGTTATTATTTCCATACAAGGTTAGTAAATAGTGAAACATTACATATTATTATTACACTGTGGTGTTTTTTTATTACATTATAGGTTGGTGAAGGGTTGTGTCATATAAAGTGAATTTAGCATAAAGTAAATTGTACATTTCCATAATAAATAATGGTACTTTAACTTGAAAATGGAGCCTAATGGTTCACGGTATTTTAACAGTTTGTGTAAATTGTATTTATTGTATTTTTCTCATGATACCCACTATTTCAAATTAGCATAATTTAAACTCACACAAAAAGAGAGGAGAGTGTATTATTATTATTACTATTACAGGTTTAATACAGATAAAATTTACTATTCTTAGATATTTTATACAGGTTTGAGAACTATTACTACAACTATTACTATTATTATTATTGTTAGAGGTTTGAGAATTACTACTACTACTACTACTACTACTACTACTACTACTACTACTACTACTACTACTATTCTTGTTGTTATTACAGGTTTAATATTAGTGAGTGAACCTTACTTCAATGAGGCTGGATATGAGAGACAGAAGGGTACACAACAAGGCAGAGAAAACTCCCGTATGTATAACGAGATGGTTGTATTAAAACTGATACAAGCCATGGCTAAAGTTATACAAACACCACCAGATATATTCACCAACGAGATCATTCACCATTTCCACAAGAAGGCGCTCAGGTCAGTGTTTTTTTTTTTTTTTTTTTTTTTTTTTTTTTTTTTTTGTGTGTGTGTGTGTGTTTGTTTGGGTGTTGTTGTTTATTTATAAGTTTTTTTTTTTTTTTTTTTTTTTTTAAGTTTTTGTGTGTGTGTTTTTTTTTTTTTTTCAATTTTAATTTGTTTGTATTGTTTAAAGTATTGATTACAGTATAGGCCTTCTCTAAAAAGAATAAGTTTGTACTTATGGCATATATCTAATTAATATTTTAATATATATTTTTAATTTTTTTGTAACGGACAAGTACAAAATAATTCTACTGTATACAAGTTTAATTATTACCTCTGCCAAGGAGGTTATGTTTTCACCCCTGTATGTTTGTCTGTTTTTAGTGTATATATTCAATGTCATTATTTATATATATATATATATATATTTTTTTTTATCCATTGTCATTATTATTTTTGTAATATATATATTTTTTTTTTTGTACCAGACAAGTACAAAGGTTGGAATGTTGGCTGGAGATCTCTGAGAATTACAACGTGTGTCATCCCTTGTCACCTACAACACCTACAACATTCAGGGAAATTCACAACTCAGGTACGTAATGTTTATTTTTTTTGACACGCAAACGATTTTTTTTTTTTTTTTTTTTTTTTTGACACAAGGCAACTTTTTTTTCTTTTTTTTTTGACACAAGGCAACTTTTTTTTTTTTTTTTTTTTGACACAAGGCAACTTTTTTTTTTCTTTTTTTTTTGACACAAGGCTACTTTTTTTTTTTTTTTTTTTTGACACGCTAGGCAACTTTTTTTTTTTTTTTTTTTACACAAGGCAACGTAATTTTTCTTTTTTATGTTGCGGCACTTAATAATGAATTAATATTATTATGTTTATAAAAATGTAAAGGTTGAATTAATTAATATTATTATTTATTATATTTATACAGATGTAAAGGTTGAATTAATTAATATTCTTTATATATATTATTTCTCTACAGATGTAAAGGTTAAATTAATTTTATTATTTATTATGCTTATACAGATGTAAATAAGTTAATAATATTATTTTTCTACAGATGTAAAAGTTAAATTAATAATATTCTTTATTATTATTATTATTATTATTATTATATTTCTCTAGATGTGAAGGTTAAATTGATAATATTTTTCATTCTTTTTCTCAACAGATGTAAAGGTTGAAATATAAGTTAATTAATATTCTTCTTTATTATTCTTTGTGAACAGATGTAAAGGTTGAAATATAAGTTAATTAATATTATTCTTTATTATTCTTTGTCAACAGATGTAAAGGTTGAAATATAAGTTAATTAATATTCTTCTTTTTTCTTTGTGAATAGATGTAAAGGTTGAAATATAAGTTAATTAATATTCTCTATTCTTTGTGAACAGATGTAAAGGTTGAAATATAAGTTAATTAATATTATTCTTTATTATTCTTTATCAACAGATGTAAAGGTTGAAATATAAGTTAATTAATATTCTTCTTTATTATTCTTTCTCAACAGATGTAAAGGTTGAAATATAAGTTAATTAATATTCTTCTTTATTCTTCTTTATCAACAGATGTAAAGGTTGAAATATAAGTTAATTAATATTCTTCTTTATTCTTCTTTATCAACAGATGTAAAGGTTGAAATATAAGTTAATTAATATTATTCTTTATTATTCTTTATCAACCGATGTAAAGGTTGAAATATAAGTTAATTAATATTATTCTTTATTATTATTTCTCTTCAGATATAATATAATAAGTTAATAATATTCTTCTTTATTCTTCTTTATCAACAGATGTAAAGGTTGAAATATAAGTTAATTAATATTATTCTTTTTTCTTTATGAACAGATGTAAAGGTTGAATTACCCGAGTTTCCGTTGATTCCCGCCTCTAAGGGTTTCTGTATAACTTTAAGAAAAACACTACAACAATTCAAAGTTATATTAAAATCTGTTGGTGTACCGATGGATGGTACGGGGGGTGGGACGGGGACGGGGACGGGGGGCGGACACACACCAACAACAACAACAATAACAACAACAACAACAACACACCAGGAATCACCGTCACAACACCAACGTAACGACAGCGGTTTAAACTCCACGGAAAAAGGGAATACCAGCGGAATAAACTACTCCACCTCCACGGAAAAAGGGAATACGAGCGGAATAAACTCCTCCACCTCCACGGAAAAAGGAAATACCAGCGGAATAAACTCCACGGAAAAAGGAAATACGAGCGGAATAAACTCCTCCACCTCCACGGAAAAAGGAAATACGAGCGAAATAAACGCCTCCGCCAACGCACCCCAAAGCGGAATAAACACCTCCACCTCCACTACCGCACCCTCTTCCACCTCCTCCACCTCCTCCACCTCCACCTCCACCACCGCACCCCATAACACGGACATTGTCAGCGAGTTTGGTGTCAACTCGTAGCTATTATCCAAACCTAGCCCAATTTTAAAACTTAATAATAATAATAATAATAATAATAATAATAGGCTATTTTTTATTATTAATGTTATTACTATTATTATTGTTCAGCACCTGCACGGGTTTTATAATTCTGGTTTATCATTATTATTATTATTATTATTATTATTATTATTATTATTATTATCTTGTTCTGCACTACTGGGATTGTGTGATATGAAATGCATCAATGGTAATTATTATTATTGTTATTATTATTATTATTATTATTATTATTATTATTATTATTATTATTATTATTATACCACACTACTATCTAAGGCTTTAAATAATGTTACTACTACTACTATCCTATCTAATGCTTTAAAACATACTACTACTACTATCCTTACTACTACTATCCTATCTAAGGCTTTAAATAATGTTACTACTACTATCCTATCTAATACTGCTTCATATACTATTCCTATCCTATTTAATGCTATATATCTAATTTCTGTACTATCTAATGCTTATAAACTTACTACTACTATCCTATTCAATGCTTTAAAACATACTACTACTACTACTATCCTATCTATTACTATCCTATCTAAGGCTTTAAAACATACTACTACTACTATCCTATCTATTACTATCCTATCTAAGGCTTTAAAACATACTATTACTATCCTAACTACTACTATCCTACCTAACAATACTTTACACATTCTTAAAGATAATGTTTTAAATATTACACTGATTGTATTAAATAAATTAGTAAATAAATTAGTAAATAAATTAGTAAATGTTTTGCACTGTGTTATTTGGTTTCTGCAACAATCTAACAACAACAACAACAACAACAACATGACAGTAAACAAACAATCTAACAACAACAACAACAACAAATTGACAGTAAACAAACAATCTAACAACAACAACAACAACAACATGACAATAAACAAACAATCTAGCAACAACAACAACAACAAATTGACAGTAAACAAACAATCTAACAACAACAACAACAACATGATAGTAAACAAACAATCTAGCAACAACAACAACAACAAATTGACAGTAAACAAACAATCTAACAACAACAACAACATGACAGTAAACAAACAATCTAGCAACAACAACAACAACAACATGACAGTAAACAAACCATCTAACAACAACAACAACAACAACAACAACATGACAGTAAACAAACCATCTAACAACAACAACATGACAGTAAACAAACAATCTAGCAACAACAACAACAACAAATTGACAGTAAACAAACAATCTAGCAACAACAACAACAACAAATTGACAGTAAACAAACAATCTAGCAACAACAACAACAACAAATTGACAGTAAACAAACAATCTAGCAACAACAACAACAACAACAAATTGACAGTAAACAAACAATCTAGCAACAACAACAACAACAACATGACAGTAAACAAACAATCTAACAACAACAACAACAATAACAACATGACAGTAAACAAACAATCTAACAACAACAACAACAACAACATGACAGTAAACAAACAATTTATCCATGTATCTATCTATATAAAACACTCCGTCTGTCTGTGTGTATGTCAACAATCTAACAACAACAACAACGTGACAGTAAATAAACAATGTATGTATATCTATGTATATCTGGGGGTGGTAAAGGCAGAAATGTGTCCAATTGTCCCTCTTATAAATATACTCATTATTATGTATTATACCAAACTATTATATAATGCTATAATTCTTACTATTATACTATATAATGCTATAATTCTTAATACTATACTATATAATGCTATAACTATTACTACTTTACTATCAAATTCTTTAAATAACTTCAATACTAACTATCTTTCTTTCTTACTATCAAATTCCTTAAATAACTTCAAAGATATAAAACTAATTACTTTAATATCAAATTCCTTAAATAACTTCAATATTAATAATTTATTTAAAGATAATAATTCACTCCTTTCAAATAAATTCAATACATCGCAATTAAATACAATATTAAATTTATTAGTATTAAATCTAGAACAACAACATTATGTAATTAAAGATAGTAATTTATTTAAAGATAATAATTCACTCCTTTTAAATAAATTAGACGGTTCCAATATTTTTTTTTATTTAGCATCGGAAAGCAAGTGTAAAAAAAGACACTCCTATTATTATTATTATTATTATTATTATTATTATTATTATTATTATTATTATTATTTTTATTGTTGTTATTGTTGTTGTTGTTGTTTGTCTCTATGTACATGCCAGGGACATCAATTCTACTACTACTATAACTACTACTACTACTACTACTACTACTACTACTACTACTACTACTACTATTATTATATAAGTGTTTTAAATGTATTAGTTATATTTGGTTTTAATAATGAGTCAAAAAGAAGATGATATAAAGCCTAAAAAATGTTTTATTATTATTATTATTATTATTATTATTATTATTATTATTATTATTATTATTATTATTATTATTATTATTATTATTATTATTATTATTAGTGTTGTTGTTGTTGTTGTTGTTGTTGTTGTTTTTTACCAATGAGCACTTGTATGTTTTATTTACACATACACACGCGCGCACACTCACGCATATACACACACACGCACATGGTCACGCATATTTACACGCACACAGACACGCATATATGCATATTTATACACACACACACACACATACATATACACACTCATATTTATAAACACACACATTCACACACGCTTACTTACACATACACACACACACACACACCAATTTAATAAAAGTGAATGAATTTCTCCATTAATTAAACAATGTCATAATATAATTGAAATTCTTTGTATAAATTTAATACATCCTTTATTTATAATGAATAAATTTGATGACATAAATTATTACCTTTTTAATACATGATCTGGGAACATACATACATACATACATATATACATATGTACATACATATGCATACATACTGTACATACATATACATACATACATATATACATACATATATACATACATATATACATACATGCATACATACATGCATACAATACACATACTATACACACACACACACATACATACATGCATATATACATACATACATACACATATACACATACACTAATACACATATTTATACACACACAAACAACTGAACATATACACACACACATACATACATACATTTAGTGGTGATACAATGAGTGTATAAGTATTGGTGTATACAAGGATTATATTCATTGTATATTATGATGTATTAATTAATGTATAATAATAAATAATAATTAGATTTAAGACACGTAAGTCCTTAATGGGGGGCTGGAATTAGGGGACAGGCTTGGGGGGGGGTTAGGGGTGTGTGGGAGTAGGGGACAGGCTTTCTACCCCCCCCCTCCCAAGCCTGTCCCTTCTTCCTGCCCCCACGTCTCCTCCCAAGCCTGTCCCCTATTCCGGCACCCCCCAGTCCCCCCCCCCAAGCCTGTCCCCTATTCCGGCACCCCCTTACTTAAAGCACATGGTATAAGCTACTTGAAATTAACTTATTTATTTATTTATTTATATATTATTTTATTTATTTACTTATTTATGTATGTATTTATTTATTTGTTTACTTATTTATTAATTTATTTATTTATTTATTTACTTATTAACTAATTTATTTATTTATTTGTTTATTTATTTATGTATTTATATATTTATTTACTTATTTATTTATTTATTTATTTATTTATTTATTAATTAGTGTTTTGTACAATAATAATAATGGGGTTCGTGTTATTAAAATATTTCTTCAAGGAAAAATGTTGATATTATTAAACTTTACTCACACTAAAGAGAGAGAGAGAGAGAGAGAGAGAGAGAGAGAGAAAGTGTGAGAGAGAGAGAGAGAGAGAAAGAGAGAGAGAGAGAGAGAGAGAGAGAGAGAGAGAGAAAGAGAGAGAGAGAGAGAAAGAAAGTGTTATAAGTGTGGTTGGTCACTTAAAGAAAAAATATAAGATACAAATAAATAAATAGATAAGAGACAGTTTATTGATAATACACGAGGGACAGTCAGAAGTCAGCTTGGTGTATGTATGTATGTATGTATAGTAGTGGGTATAATTTTGTGTATAGCTTTATATATGCATGTGTGTGTATGTATGTATGTATGTAGGGTGTGGTAGTAATACATGAAGGGCAGATATCAAGAGACTTCTAGTTGGTCTCATCTTATTCGTTTCTTAATTCTTCATCTTTTGGTGTATAATATAATACATGTAATTTAGGACACAAATTTGCTTCATAATATGAGAAAAGTGAAGGAAAAGTTGACCAATTTGTAGTATTTTCTTACAACTTTTTTGTTTACAAACTTTCCTTTGTTTCTGCCCAATCCGTATCTGGACGACGAGAACATATATACAAGCGGAGGATTGGGGTATTAATTAATAAAATATAAACCTGTCAAGTTAACATAATATATAATAACATCAGTGTTTTTGTCTTGGTAACACTGTAGGTATCCATTGGTAACACTGTAGGTATCCATTGGTAACACTGTATGTATCCATTGGTAACACTGTAGGTATCCATTGGTAACACTGCCTGGTGATGACGTCATTTTGTAATCGTGGCCGTGGCTGATGTGTTGACATTGAACACAACAATAACTCAATACTATCATCTTTTTTAATGGTTTGTATGTCTTTATTTATATTTATACGAACTTTATAGTATATATAGTCAACATGAGGATATAAACTAATATATTATATCTTTAAATATAGAGAATTAATGATATAAATGACTTAAATAAGGGAAATAAATGTGAAGGAATATACTCGAGTAAAAGTAATAATAATTTCCTTGAATAAAAACATATTTTTATTGAATTATATCTTTAATATTGAAGGAAAAGGTATTTAATTAATTGTATCTTTAATAAATAATGTAATATAACTCTAAATATGAAGAAATAACAATAAATAAGGGAAATAAATGTGAAGGAATATACTCGAGTAAAAATAATAATAATTTCCTTGAATAAAAACATATTTTATTGAATTAAATGTATTTAATTAATTGTATCTTTAATAATTAATGTAATATACCTCTAAATATGGAGAAATTATAAGATAAATGGCTTAAATAAGTGAAATAAATACTCGAGTAAAAATAATAATAATTTCCTTGAATAAAAACATATTTTATTGAATTATATGTTTAATTAATGTAGCAAAATGTATTTAATTGAATTATATCTTTAATAAATGATGTAATATAACTCAAAATACGAAGAAATAACAATAAATAAGTGAAATAAATATGAAGGATTATATACTCGATAAATAATAATAATAATAAATTGAAGCAAAATATATTTAATCTATTATATCTTTAATAAATAACAATAAATATGAAAAGGGAAATATGCATAGTGTGTACAGGTTAGGTCCCTGTAGTGTGTACAGGTTAGGTCCCTGTAGTGTGTACAGGTTAGGTCCCAGTAGTGTGTACAGGTTAGGTCCCAGTAGTGTGTACAGGTTAGGTCCAGGTAGTGTGTACAGGTTAGGTCCCAGTAGTGTGTACAGGTTAGGTCCCAGTAGTGTGTACAGGTTAGGTCCCAGTAGTGTGTACAGGTTAGGTCCCTGTAGTGTGTACAGGTTAGGTCCCAGTAGTGTGTACAGGTTAGGTCCCAGTAGTGTGTACAGGTTAGGTCCCAGTAGTGTGTACAGGTTAGGTCCCAGTAGTGTGTACAGGTTAGGTCCCAGTAGTGTGTACAGGTTAGGTCCCTGTAGTGTGTACAGGTTAGGTCCCAGTAGTGTGTACAGGTTAGGTCCCAGTAGTGTGTACAGGTTAGGTCCCAGTAGTGTGTACAGGTTAGGTCCCAGTAGTGTGTACAGGTTAGGTCCAGGTAGTGTGTACAGGTTAGGTCCCAGTAGTGTGTACAGGTTAGGTCCCAGTAGTGTGTACAGGTTAGGTCCCAGTAGTGTGTACAGGTTAGGTCCCAGTAGTGTGTACAGGTTAGGTCCCAGTAGTGTGTACAGGTTAGGTCCCTGTAGTGTGTACAGGTTAGGTCCAGGTAGTGTGTACAGGTTAGGTCCCAGTAGTGTGTACAGGTTAGGTCCAGGTAGTGTGTACAGGTTAGGTCCCAGTAGTGTGTACAGGTTAGGTCCCAGTAGTGTGTACAGGTTAGGTCCCAGTAGTGTGTACAGGTTAGGTCCCTGTAGTGTGTACAGGTTAGGTCCAGGTAGTGTGTACAGGTTAGGTCCCAGTAGTGTGTACAGGTTAGGTCCAGGTAGTGTGTACAGGTTAGGTCCCAGTAGTGTGTACAGGTTAGGTCCCAGTAATAGATAAAGATAGATAGATAATAATAATAATAGATAAAGATAGACATGATAATAATAATAATAAATAAAGATAGATAATAATAATAGATAAAGATAGACAGATAATAATAATAATAGATAAAGATAGACATGATAATAATAATAGATAAAGATAGACAGATAATAATAATAATAATAGATAAAGATAGATAGATAATAATAATAATAAATAAAGATAGATAATAATAATAGATAAAGATAGACAGATAATAATAATAATAATAGATAAAGATAGACATGATAATAATAATAAATAAAGATAGACAGATAATAATAATAATAAATAAAGATAGACATGATAATAATAATAATAAATAAAGATAGACAGATAATAATAATAGATAAAGATAGACAGATAATAATAATAGATAAAGATAGACATGATAATAATAATAAATAAAGATAGACATGATAATAATAATAATAAATAAAGATAGACAGATAATAATAATAATAAATAAAGATAGACATGATAATAATAATAATAAATAAAGATAGACAGATAATAATAATAGATAAAGATAGACATGATAATAATAATAATAGATAAAGATAGACAGATAATAATAATAGATAAAGATAGACAGATAATAATAATAATAAATAAAGATAGACAGATAATAATAATAGATAAAGATAGACATGATAATAATAATAGATAAAGATAGACAGATAATAATAATAGATAAAGATAGACAGATGATAATAATAAATAAAGATAGACATGATAATAATAATAAATAAAGATAGACAGATGATAATAATAATAATAATAATAACAATAATAATAACTTTTTCCGTGTGTGTGTGTGTGTGTGTGTGTGTGTGTGTGTGTGTGTGTGTGTGTGTGTGTGTGTGTGTGTGTGTAGGGTTGTTATTAGTGTGGGATGACGGCTCGACGGCGACGTGCTGGGTCTGAGACATACCTGGACGATACTATAACAACAACAACAACAACAACACCAGGGGATATAACAACAACAACAACAACAACCCCAACACTCACCTCTGCTTCACAACTCACACAGGTAAATATAACCATTATTAAACTATTATTATTTATATCACAACTATTACAACACATATCTCTGTCTCTATTTCTATCTATATCTTTATATCTATCTCTATTTCTATCTATATATCTTTATATCTATATCTATTTCTATCTATATCTTTATATCTATCTCTATCTGTCTCTATTTCTATCTATATCTTTATATCTATCCCTATTTCTATCTATATCTTTATATCTATCTCTATCTATCTCTATTTCTATCTATCTCTATCTGTCTCTATTTCTATCTATCTCTATCTGTCTCTATTTCTATCTATATCTTTATATCTATCTCTATCTGTCTCTATTTCTATCTATCTCTATCTGTCTCTATTTCTATCTATCTCTATCTGTCTCTATTTCTATCTATATCTTTATATCTATATCTATTTCTATCTATATCTTTATATCTATCTCTATCTGTCTCTATTTCTATCTATCTCTTATCTGTCTATCTATCTATCTCTATCTATTTCTATCTATCTAAGCATAAGAGGCCAGCGGAACACAAGTTTTGAACGAGGCGTCAGAGCTATAGATAGATAGATAGATAGATAGATAGATTTACATAATATTATACATAATATTACTAATAAAACATATACTTTATTTAACAGTGTGTTGTTGGAGGTGTACAATTTGTGTGTGTGTGTGTGTGTGTGTTTTTATGAGTGAGTGTGTGTGTGTGTAATGGAAAGACAATTACCTCCAAAAAATTGTTTATTAATAGTGTGTGTGTTTATGAGTATGTGTGTGTGTTTATGAATATGAGTGAGTGTGTGTGTGTGTTTATGAGTATGAGTAAGTGTGTGTGTGAGTGTGTGTGTTTATGAGTGAGTGTGAGTGTGTGTGTGTGTTTATGAGTGAGTGTGTGTGTGTAATGAGTATGAGTGTGTGTGTGTTTATGAATATGAGTGTGAGTGTGTGTGTGTGTTTATGAGTATGAGTAAGTGTGTGTGTGTGTGTTTATGAGTATGAGGGAGTGTGTGTGTGTGTATGAGTATGAGTGAGTATGTGTGTGTGTGTATGAGTATGAGTGAGTGTGTGTGTGTTTGAGTATGAGTGAATGTGTGTGTGTGTGTAATGAATATGAGTAAGTATGTGTGTGTGTGTGTAATGGAAAGACAATTATTTCCACGAACTAATTAAATTACTACTAATAAAACATCTTTGTATATTTATTTAAACAGGGTGTTGTACAGTGGAGTACATCATTACAACAACAACAACAACAACAAGCCTATTATAAGAAAACAGATACAGTTACACCACAACAAACAACAACAACAACATTACAACAACAACAACAACAACACCTAAATTGGTCTTCACAACAACAACAACAACAACAACAACAACCACTACAACAACAACAACAACAACAACCTTATTATAACCCCCAACAACCTCTACAACCCAGTGCTACAACATACACACCAACAGGTAATTATTATTATTATTATTATTATTATTATTATTATTATTATGAGGTGTTGTAGAATTTGTTTGTTATTACTAAGATATATATTATTATTATTATTTAGTTATTGTTATTATTATTTTTATTATTATTATCATTATTATTATTTTTATTATTATTATTTGTATTATTATTATTATTATTTATATTTGTATTTGTATTATTATTATGTTTATTTTTATTATTATTATTGTTTATATTTGTATTATTATTATTATTTTTATTATTATTATTTTTATTATTTTTATTATTAATATTATTTTGTTTAATATAATTTATATTATTATTTATATTTGTATTATTATTATTATTATTATTATTAAAGGTATTATTATTATTATTATTATTATTATTAATTATTTTTATATATGTATTATTATTATTACAGATTGGAGCGGCAGACAGACATACAACCCCAACCACCCCAATACAAACCCGATCGTAGACGACGGGGGAGACACGATGGCTTCCCGTGACCGTACCCAAGAATACCTACGCATAGTACGATCACAACACCCGAGCTACAACAACAACAACAACAACGGCACACTACCACAACAACAACAACAACAACAACATGGGGGGAAGCGACCCATACGTGATCTGCGTCAGTACAAGGATTTTATGCAGCGGTCAAAGTGAGTTGTTTGTTTGTGTGTGTGTGTGTGTGTTTTTTTTTTTTTTTTTTTGGTGGTTGGAGTGAGTTGTAAAGTTTTTTTTTTTTTTTTTTTTTTTTTTTTTTTTTTTTTTTTAGTGGTCGAAGTGAGTCACAAAATTTGTGTGTTTGTGTTTTTTTTTTTTTTTATTTAGTGGTCGTAGTGAGTTGTGAAGTTTTGTGTTTTAGTGTGTGTGTTTATTGTTTTGTGTTTTTTCAGTGGTCGAAGTGAGTCAGAAAATTTGTGTGATTGTGTGTGTGTGTTTTTTTTTTTTTTTTTTTTTGTAATGCAGCTGTTGAGTTGAAAGTTGTGTTTGTATTTTTTTTTTTTTTTTTATTCAGTGATTTAAGTATATATATATTTTTTTATTATCAATGTATCTTAAAAAATAATAAAATGTATAATGTTTATAATAATTAATAAATTGTATATTATATTTCAGATTTATTAATATTATAAATTGTTTGTGACAATAAATATAATAAATTGTAAATTAAATTTCAGACTTATTGATATTATGAAGAAATAATGTTTTTGGTAATAATTAATATATTAACTTTATATTTATATTTCAGAAGAATTAATGTTTATAATAATTAATATATATAGTGTTTATTATTATTATATTTATTTATATTTATTATTTATTATTATTATTATTATAGTGTTTATTATTATTATATTTCAGACTTATATAATATTATGAAGAAATAATGTTTTTTATATAATTAATATATTTTTTATATTATATTTCATACTTATTAATTTTATGAAGAAATAATTAATGTTTTTTTTATAATTAATATTTTTTTTTATATTAAATTTCAGACTTATTGGAAGAAATATTTCCAGTACATATGCAAAGTTGGAAAAGTTAACACATTGTAAGTATATTGTGAATTATTTAAATATTTATAAACATTATCTTTGTAATACTGTAATCTTTTATATTTTCACTTGTAACCTTTTGAATATTCCCTTGTATTATTATGTATTTATCTTGTATTACTTTGTATTATTATGTATTTTCAAAGTATAATACTGTAATTTAAAAGTATAATACTGTATTAATTTGTATTCTCCCTTTTTTGTATGTATATATGTATGTATGTACAGTATATATGTGTGTGTGTATATATGTATGTATGTATATATGTATGTATGTATATATGTATGTATGTATATATATACACTGTGGTGTTTTTTTATTACATTATAGGTTAGTGAAGGGTTGTGTCACATAAAGTAAATTTAGCATAAAGTAAATTGTACATTTCCATAATAAATACTACTACTAATAATAAATAATGGTACTTTAACTTGGAAATGGAGCCTAATGGTTCACGTTATTTTAACAGTTCACGGAAATTGTATTTATTTCATTTTTTTTGTCATGATACTCACTATTTCAAACTCACATAATTTAAACTCACATAAAAAGAGAACAGAGTATACTGTATATGTGTATGTATATATGTGTGTATATATATAGGTGTTTTAGTCACATAATTAACTACATATGTGTGTGTATACAGTATAATTATGCTGTAACATTTTGTATTTTCGTTACAGTGGCCAAAAAACGTTCACTTTTCGACGACAGCCACGACCGCGAGATACAAGAACTGACGGGAATTATCCGACACGACCTGACCTCCCTCACCAAACAGCTGGCCGACCTCAGGAACAGGTCAAGGGTCGTCGTGGCCAGCAACAACAACAACAACAACAACAACAACATCGCACACCTACAGAGACACTCGTCAAATCTCGTCGGATCGTTACAGACCAAAGTGGCGTTGATTACACAAAAATTCAAGGATATTTTGGAAGTGCGGACTGAGGTGGGCGTTTGTGTGTGTTTTTTTGGGTTTGTTTGTGTGTTTGTGTGTTTTTTGGGTGTGTTTGTGTGTTTGTTTAGGTGTGGAGTTTGTATAGAAGGTGTTTGTGTGTGTGTTAGGTGGGTGTTTGTGTGTTTGTTAAGGTGTGGAGTTTGTAAAGGTGTTTGTGTGTGTTTTTTTGGGTTTGTTTGTGTGTTTGTGTGTTTGTTTAGGTGTGGAGTTTGTAAAGAAGGTGTATGAGGTGGGTGTTTGTGTGTTTGTGTGTTTGTTAAGGTGTGGAGTTTGTATAGAAGGTGTATGAGGTGGGTGTTTGTGTGTGTGTTTTTGTGTTTTGTGTTGACAAAATATAATCAAAATTAATATATCTTTTAATATATCTTTGACTAGATATAAAAAAAATTAATATATCTTTTAATAAATTTTTAACTAAATATAAAATAAATTAAAATATCTTTGATTAAATAAAAAAAAATTAATATATCTTTGACAAAATATAGTAAAAATTAAAATATCTTTGACTAAATAAATATAATATAATATAAATATAAATAAATATAATAAAAAATAAATATATCTTTTAATAAATCTTTTTATAAATATGATAAAAATTTAATCCTTTATTTCAGAACTTAAAGAAAAAATTAACATATCTTTAACTTAATATAAAATAAATTAATGTTTCTTTGACTAAATATAATAAAAATTGATATATCTTTTAATATATCTTTGACTAGATATAAAAAAAATTAATGTTTCTTTGACTAAATAAAAAAAAAAAAATATCTTTGATTAAATAAAAAAAAAATATATCTCTTAATATATCTTTTTATAAATATAATAAAAATTAAATCCTTTATTTCAGAACTAAATATAAAAAAAAATTAATATATCTTTAACTTAATATAAAATAAATTAATGTTTCTTTGACTAAATAAAAAAAAAAAATAATATATCTTTAACAAAATATAGTAAAAATTAAAATATCTTTTTATAAATATAATAAAAAATAAATATAATAAAAAATAAATATATCTTTTAATATATCTTTTTATAAATATAATAAAAAATTAATCCTTTATTTCAGAACTTGAAGAAACAAGCTGAACGCCGTGAACAGTTCACGGGTGGCGTAGTGAGCGGAGAACTGCCCCCGGGGGCGGTCGGGGGGCACCACCAGGGGTCCGTACTCCTGGCAGCGGAGGCCGCCGCCGCACAGCACACACACACACACACAAACACCATGAAAAGAAACACCAACAACAACAACAACAACACACAAATTCAACAATATCAAAATCAAACACAAAATTACGAAAATAAATCAGGGGAAGTTAGCATCAATTTAGGCACAGATAATAGCGGAAATAACAGCGGATATAATAGCGGAAATAGTACTAATACTAGCACTAACGCGTATCAACAACAATTACAATTAATGGAAGAACAAGATACGTATTTACAAAGTCGTGCGGACACCATGAAAACAATTGAGTCAACCATTGTAGAACTGGGACAAATGTTTACACAATTAGCCACCATGGTTAAAGAACAGGAGGAATTGGTTCAGAGGTAAGATATTTATTATTATTTATTATTATTATTATTATTTTTTTTTTTTTTTTTTTTTTTTTTATTATTATTATTATTATTATGGTTAAAGAACAAGAGGAATTGGTTCAGAGCTAAGGAACTTAAAATTATTATTATTGTTTTTTTTTATTATTATTAATATTTTTATTATTATTAGTGTTATTTTTTTTTATTATTATTAGTATTAATGAAAAATTGATTCAGAGGTGAGTAACTATTATTATTATTATTAGTGTTATTATTATTATTATTATTATTATTATTTTTATTTTTATTATTATTATTATTATTATTGTTATTATTATTATTATTATTATTGTTATTATTATTATTATTGTTATTATTAATATTAACAAAAAGAATTGGTTGAGAGGTGAGTATAAAATTTTACGGATGGAGATGTGGATGAGGATATGAAAAAACAGTATTTGTGGATGCAGATTACTCTACTCTGTATTTTCATTAAGTCAATCAGTATGTTGAAAATATCCTCATATCCTCATTCTCAAATCACGGATGAGGATGTGGATGTTGGTTGTATTGCCAAGGTGGATGCGGATTTATTTTTAATGAGGATAATCCGTGGATGTGGATATCCGATAGCCTACATCACTAATATATATATATATATATATATATATATATATATATATATATATATATATATATATATATATATATATATATATATATATATATATATATATATATATATATATATATATATATATATATATATATATATAATATATATATAATATGTACACACAAGATGTTCATTCATTTATATATTTACTTTATACATAT
>JAWZYT010003329.1:0-17500 GCA_034508575.1 Petrolisthes manimaculis
ATTACTTTTCTTTTATTCTATTTCTTATTATTTTATTTTATTTTTATCCTCTTCATTCTGATTCCTTTATCATAATTTATTGTGTATACTACTTTTCCATAGCTGTAGAAATTGCCTGTACAACTTTTGTCCAACTCGTCCAATCCACACACGAGGTCTTAAAATCTCTGAAGGATTATTATTCAACACTGCATTTACTTATACGAGAAAATGAAGAGTGAAAGATCAGTGAAGGGGCTCTGGTTAATGGGGAAGACGGTGTGGGAAAGAGAATGAGATGAAAGGATGGGCAGGCGTTAGAGTATACAAAAGGGGAGATCTAAATGGTAAATTGGACAGTGGGAGGCATGAATAGGAAGATGAAAGGATACGGAATTGTGAAGGTGAGAGGGAGGGGTTAAGAAGGTACACGGACAAATGGAAGTGTAGATGCAGATGGCCAGATTGAAAGGTAGGGTGGGGAGGTATGGCAAAAGATGGAATGATACAGTAGTGGAGGCATTCCCGTAAAGAGAAGTGGAAGGGCACCGTAGAGAAGATATACTTGTTGAGAGAAGTGAAAGGCCAAGAGGTGTCTAATGGTGTGGAGTGATTGAAAGAAATATACCAGCACAGTTATGAACGACATGGGAGGTGGTATACCGGTAGAGAAAGATAGGACCTACTACAAGGACAGAGGAGGTACAATACATTATACCCATAGAGAGAGAGAGAGATAGTTAGACGGGTAAGGGAGGCATAATGTAGGGTAGGGGTGATGGAGACGTGGGGAGGAGGGGTAAAGGAGGTTAAGGAATGGTTTATGCAAAGTGCTTATTGGGGAGTATTGGTGTTGTTTCAGAACGAGCCCTTTGTGTGAGGTCCCTTGTCGATACTATTGAGAGGCTAAGAGGCCGGTGAAGACATCAATCACAGAAAAAAAATATTGATTTGAGGATGAAAGAAGACCTCTCCCCCTGGTCTGTAAAAGCCTGTACGACGAAGGAAAAGGAGACAGAGAGGTTGGAAGGCAAGCGTGGAGGACATAGGAGAAAAGGAGGGACAGTTGCAGAAATTATGTATTGCAACACACACACACACACACAAATAAATGAAAATGAGCTTTTTTTTTTGGTAGGGGGGCAGGAAGTTATACATCATTGGGATAAAAAAAGAAATATGGTAAGCGAAATAGTATTCAGAATATGCAATGAGAGTGAAATGATAGGGTGAATGACAAAGCGAGTATGTTTACATATCTTGAAGTACGATGAAAAATTAGTTATATGCACGAATTTGACCACCATAAATTAACTATGAGGTGGTACAAGCAAATCATCATGAGAAACTGAGAGAGGTCGCAACGGTGGTGGTGGTGGTGGTGGTAAAGGAGGACCTGTATTTGTTGTGGTGATTATTTGGCAGTGAAGGGGTGTGATCAAATTATTTCATGACATTGCTGGGGCTCGTAATTATCAAAGTAAACGTCACTAAGCTTAAAAAAAAAAACTTCTTGAGCACGTATGTGTGTGTGTGTGTCCTTTTACAAACGTAAATAATTCTGAAATCAGTATTTGAGCATGTGTGTGTGTGTATGTGTGTGTTTGCGCATATGTATGCTTTCAAGTGTCGGACAATTCACTTTATATCTGTCGGTACGCGCATGTAAGCGTTTAAGTTGGCGCGGGAGTGGATGTGTTAACATTGGCGCCAGAGTGCTTGTGCTTGTGTACGTCTAAGTGCTCGTGTGTGTGTGAACGTGTCGGAGGGCAAATGTAGTTTCATGCAGCTCTTTAGTTTGTTGGTGGGTTTGAATGCGAGTCCTCTAGAGAGAGTGCGTGTCCGTGGGCATGTTGGAGTGCGAATGCGTGCCAGTGTGACCCATGAGAGCAAGTGTGTACGTGCGTGTATGCAACCAGTTCTCCCGAGAGTTTGTATGATAATGCCCACAGAGTACATGGGCAGGGGGACTTTTTTATTGATAGTGTGCCCGAGCCTCCCCATACCCGTGCGCGTGTTGCCTACAAATATGGTGCAGAGGTGTTGTTGCTAATTACACACCAAGACCTCCAGGTACAGTTGCTACACACACAACTTTGCTCTCTACTTTAGTCATATATTCATTCTTCAGTCATTCAGAGCAGTGAGACATGCATTGTTTTAGGGTTTAGGGAAGAAAAGAATGCTTACTTTTAAGTCCATACTCACACACACACATAAAGACAATTGTATGCCTTGTCACATCATTGTCAGAATCACAACCAAAAAACGAGTGGGAGTCACAATAATTTCGTCCACAATCAATGTAAAAAAAACGTACTAGGAACCTCCATTGTAGAACCAATTGTGATCATTCTTTTATCCTATGAATTTGGATTAGTAATGGGAGTATATTAGAAGAGATGCAACCGGTTCTCCACAAACGTGAGAAAATTAACAGCAGGTATTACGGCAAAGATGGAGCTCCTTTCAAGTGTCTTATCTGCACCCAGCTGCACTTGGAAACACAGGGCCGACCCATCTCTCCCTTTGTTCCTCGTCTCACAATGAACACTGGAAACCTCGCATCAACAGATCACGGCCATTACTTCGCACGTTGTAAATATTCCTTATGGCGAAATTTAAGTCTAAGAAACCGCGGGGATTATGGGTCCCTCGGGGTGATAGCATCGTTGTTTTGGAACTAGTTCGTGGGGCGCCGTGATGAGAAGTACAGAGGTGTGTGGAAGAACAGGGCGTGGGGTTTTTTCCCTCCTGGTGTTCTCCTTCACTTACACTTAACGAACGAAACACGAAAAAGTACTAGAAAATGAATTCACCATCTGATTTTGTTTGGATTGGCTGGTTACCAAAATAATGCCAATACTATGATATATATTAAGAAAGTTTGGGTTCCACCGACGTCCACACCTCGACGGAAATGAACAATACAAGAATAATATTCTCTCCAGCTCGTTCCTGTTCGTTCAGTCAGTGTGTAAATCTGGCCAAGGTGCTAAAATACTACCCATCAACGTGAATGAAGATATCCTCCCCCATCCACCCTGCCCTCCTGCCACTAATATTTAGCAACACGCTGCTTTATGGCGGAAATACATGGTCTGGCATAACATTTTATCTCTTTTCTATGGCTGCATATGAATACAAATGGCCTCCCTGCCAAGGAAGGCGTCTGGGTAAACTTTAAGTGTGGATACCCGAGTTACATCCTACAGTATATCAAGCTAAGGTGTGTGTGCTCGACAAGGCAATAATTATGATCTCTCAAGTCTCTGGAGTTTAGCGAATACTTTTATATTATTCCATCATCTTCCCAGAGATTATGAAATATGGCTCGGCAATCCATTCATCCAACTGACGTTTACTGAAAGACTATGAAAGAAAGAGTGTCCATCCTTTCGGAGAATAATTATTATCTTTTTCTAGAATTTTGTGAACTTAAATCAATTCAAGTACCTGCAACACTAGTACCAGACCATATAGTGCATTTGGTATTGAAAATAAAGGGATGCAATAATAATAATAATAATAATAATAATAAAGGGATGCAATTCACGGTAATGCAATAATGCACAAACATAATAAAGAACAAATAACACGAGTACCAGTTCAAATACAACACCAAGCACTAGGACCATACCAGAAAATATACATATATGTTGTTGTTATTACTTTTTTATCACTATTATTATTATTATTATTATTATAACGGCGTATTATGAACGTTTCCTAAAAGTAATATTACTATTATTATTATCATTATTGTTATTACAACGGTGTACAATTAAACGTTCCCTTAAAGAAGTATATTATTATTATTATTATTATTATTATTATTATTATTATTATTATTATTACAACGGCGTATACATGAACAATCCCTAAAATAAATACATTATTTATTATTATTATTATTATTAGTACCAGTAGTAGTAGTAGTAGTATCATTATTATTATTATTATTGCAACGCCAAATAACTAAACGTTTCCTAAAAGAAGTACATTATTATTATTATTATTATTGCAACGCCAAATAACTAAACGTTCCCTAAAATAAGTACATTATTATCATTATTATTATTATTATTATTGCAACGCCAAATAATTAAACGTTCCCTAAAACACCGTCGTCATCAAGGAGGAAGGAGGACACAGCTGGAGGAGAGGATGAAGGAGTACACAGCTGGAGGAGAGGAGGAGGAAGGAGTACACAGCTGGAGGAGAGGAGGAAGAAGGAGTACACAGCTGGAGAGGAGGAAGAAGGAGTACACAGCTGGAGGAGGAGGAGGAAGGAGTACACAGCTGGAGAGGAGGAGGAAGGAGTACACAGCTGGAGGAGAGGAGGAAGAAGGAGTACACAGCTGGAGAGGAGGAGGAAGGAGTACACAGCTGGAGAGGAGGATATACACGGGGAATTATTAAAGCTGACAGTAACGAGACGAGTTTTAAGGGTACCGGATTGCACCCCTTTGTTCCGGATGTGAATGTGTGTGTGTGTGTGTGTATGTGGGTGTGTTTGTTTATGTGTGTGTAGGTGTATGTGTGTATGTGTGTTTATGTGTGTGTATGCGTTTGTTGCCGTCTTTTTATTACTTTATTTTCTTCTTTTTCGTTTTAGCCTGGCCAGTATTAATTTAAAAAAATATACAATTATACATTTTATACAATTATATAATACCTACAATTTTGTTAGGTAATTGTTCGTTCATTCATTATAAAAAAAAATGATATAAATTTTTTTTTAATATAAATTTTTTTTTATATAATTTTTTTTTTATATATTTTTTTTTTATATAATTTTTTTTTATATATATTTTTTTTATATACATTTTTTTTATATAATTTTTTTTTATATAACATTTTTTTTATATAATTTTTTTTTATATAATTTTTTTTTTATATAATTTTTTTTTTATATAAATTTTTTTTTATATAAATTTTTTTTATATATAAATTTGTTTATATAAAATTTATTTTATATAAAAAAAAATTATATAAATTTTTTTTTATATAATTTTTTTTTTATATAAATTTTTTTTATATAATTTTTTTTTTATATAATTTTTTTATATAAAAAATTTTTATATAATTTTTTTTTATATAATTTTTTTTATATAATTTTTTTTATATATTTTTTTTATATAATTTTTTTTTTATCTAATTTTTTTTATATATAATTTTTTTTTTTATAATTTTTTTTTTTTTTTATATATAAAAAAAAATTATATAAATTTATTTTTATATAATTTTTTTTTTTATATAAAAAAAAATTTATATATTTTTTTTTTTATAATTTTTTATATAAAATTTTTTTTATATAATTTTTTTTTATATATAAATTTTTTTATATAATTTTTTTTTTTTATAATTTTGTTTTTATACAAGCACTGGCTTCGTCAGCCACGGCTACGCCTGCGGCGCTGCTCGCTTCGCTCACCCCGCCCCACCCCCACCCCCGCCCCCACCCCTTACCTACCTACCTTCCATCCACATCTTAACTACCACCCACCCACCCACATCTTACCTACCTACCACCCACATTTTACCTACCTACCACCCACATCTTACCTACCTACCTCTCTGCCAAATATAAAGGGCAATGTCTCTTGTATCTCTGGGGAGTAGTGAAGATGCCACATTTTATAGTAAAATCGTTAAAAATTGTATAAATTTGCATAAATTAGCGTTTTTGAAGTTTTGAAAGTTGCAATTTTTAATATACATTGATAAAACATTATGAAATATGCTAAAACATTCATAATACAATCTCTCAACACTCGAGTTATCCTTCAGGCCAACCCTAACTTAGGCACAAATAGGTCCCCCCATGGAGCCAGTTTATCTTTTATAACCCTGTCAATGCTATATATACGTCAGGTTATACATTAATAGTTAATATCACAACACTATAATACCTTGGCTTTACAGTTTTTGTGTGTACAGTATTAATATTGTACAGGACATGGGTACGTGTCGCGGTGTGCGAGGAAGGTGATAAAATTCACTTCGTTGATTTGTCAATTTCTGTCGTATATTTTTCTATATGACTTTCTTAACATACATATGAAATGTAGTAGAAAGACTCCTGTCTCTCTGGGTACACCCATATGCTGAACACGCCAGCATTATCTTAAACAATGGCAAAGAATGTTGGTGAAATTGATGGTCCGACGTGATGAGCTGAGGTTTGTTTTGAGTCAATGGGGGGTAGGGAGGACAGCCGACCAATAGAAAATTGGCTTCACCTCTGTGACGTCATGCCGCCTCCTCTTAGATTATACCTCCATGGTTTAACTGGTTGGAGAGTGAGCCGGATTTAAAGACAATGTCATGTGTTTTATATTTGGATTATGATTGAACAGATGTACGTCTATACATACGAACATACAAACATAAAAATCAATAATTCATTGCCTATTTTCCTCTTTGCTATTCTAGCTGAATTAGTAAGGCTGAATAATGGATGCAATTCATAGGAAGTTTTGCAACCTAACCGTAATAAAATATTTACTATGCCAGGCCGGAAAGATCATGTAACACAAGACTGCCGCCGTAACCAGTACTCACACTCATAGGTCTATGACTCAGAGTATGGAGACTATTCTGGATGAACCTCGAGTGGTGCTTGTTGTTGGGCGAGAAGCCGAGAATAGCCTAGTGTACACTTGTACCGTCCAGTGGTGTAGGCTACCTCCTGCTTCCTACCCACTAGCCTACATCACCTTTCTAAACTTTTGTCATTTCTCACTCTGATTCGTATCTCACACCTTTCTATACCACTTGGTCATGATCTTCACTCCTTTATCAATGCTCACCTTGCATGTAGACTTATTATCGCCAGAGGATGTGCAGATGACGACAGATATACACGAGATACGGACACAACACCACTGTGCAAACAGATACTCATTCTGACAACATGTGTGATGTGTCGAGAGTGGCGACGCGTCAGGAAGAATGAAGAAGAGAGTAAGGTAGCAGTAAGCCACACCCATCTCGTTCCTGATTGGATAATAATATATTTAGTCGCCATAAAGGCTGGAGTATATTTAATCTTTTGAAATATTATCATAAACGCTATTGTTCGTGCCTATATCGTATAACATTAGATAAAGCTGTTTAAAACATTATGAAACTATATGGGTACTTGGTGATGAGCATACCTTCGCTAATGACAAATATAGACTTTAAAATCGGAGCAGCATCAGGAATAGTAGTCGTAGTTATCTTCAGGAGTTGCTGTATTTAGAGATCGAAGATTTATGGTTACTCTTCCATCACTTTTATCGGTGACTGTAAATGTAAGTGTTTCTCGTGTGGAAATATACAGCAACGAAAACAATATATTATGTTTCCTCAGTTTATTCCCTTGGTCTACAAATTACAGGTGTGTGGTTAGTCTTTCCATCATAATTGGAGCTAGTGTTACCAGTGCTACCTACTTATCCCTAAGCTAAATAAATTGTACAACACGCATTCTTTATACAAACATACATGATAAAATTGGTTGCGAAAAATTATATAATGCATGTAAAAAGTTGGGCTTTATCTATCTCATGACCGGAGCTAATGTCGATAATACTACCTATCCATAAGCTAAATTATACGGCGTCCGACCTATGCAAACAGGGATGATATATTGCTAACGAAAAATAATGTTAAAAATGCAGTCATGCTTATAGAATATGCAAATTGTCAAAAGTACTGGTTACAGAGGACTGAAAATAAATGCTTCCTCGCTGGTCGTGCTACGTAATTTATTTTTTATATCCCGACATTATGTAATTAACTCGAAGGCAGGCGATGTCCGCAGCTGAGGTGCTACGTAACACACAGGCGTCGTAGTAAAGAGTACACACACACTTTACACTCTAAAAATTAGCACAGTGAGTGTAAGAAACAAAAATCACGTAAGTGAAAATGAAATTACTTTAGATTAATTGATATAAACTGAATAATTAAATTAAAAATAAGAGTTGATAATGATTTGGAAACCTAATCCTGATACTAGAATATCAAAATCGAATGATAATGTTAAATTTGTACAACAACTTTGGGTAACGTCCACATAATAATTAGCTTGATTCTGTTGCACAATAGTATGTATGTGATAGCAAAGACAGCGCATCATAGCGAAATTAATGTAAGAAGAAAGAAAACATTAATATGATCTAGCGAGTACAGTCGCGAACCAAAGTTTCGCACCCCCCTTTGCTGATAGGAAGACGAAGACAGTGTTAAAGATATGCTGAACGATCAGACAAACTGGTGTATCGAGTTGGTAACGAGACAGTGTGAGCTTCATTTTCGATTACTTGCAGTTTGTTGTTTGTGAAAATGAACCTTACACTGTTTCTTAACTTTCTTTACCAACTCGAAACACCAGTTTGTCCGATCGTTCAGCATATCTTTAACACTGTCTTCGTCTTCCTATCAGCCAAGGGGGGGGGGGGGGGGGGCGAAACTTTGGTTCGCGACTGTACAATAAAATAAATTCAATTTCATCCTAACTACTGTCTGAAAGTAATATCGCTAGTTATGTTGTGAGGGAAACTCGTCATACATAATTTCTCACCAGACTGTGAGGAGTACAAAGCTTCGAATCGCCTGGTATTGCTCATTTCCCCACCCAGTACCCATATAGAGGCTGAGTTCGAATGCAGGGTGAGTGTGTGTGTGTGTGGTGCCTGCCGTTCGTTCAAGACCACACAGTGTTGCCGGCTGAAAAATACTAATTCTCACATACAATACCTGGACAATGGGATTCGTTGCATCTTATGTCCGGTTCGGTATGAATAACAAAAATGAGTTTATAAGACAGTGGTCATATTGTGGAGGGATCGAATAAGTATAGTAGTAGTAGTTGTAGTAGTAGTAGTAGTAGGGCTCGAGGTGATGTGGTGTGGAATATGTGGATGTTGTGGCAGTGGGTTGTGGGGGAGGTGGAGGTAGTGGATGAGGGTGATACTGGTTGGGTTGTGTGTGTGTGTGACATTAGGGGGTGGAAGTAGATGAGGTGTCTGACAGTGGGTGGTGGTCGGTAATTCTGTGCAGTATATCATGTCAAGTTGTGTTTAGAATATTAGAGCCTAGTCAAAAAATGAATTTTCTGTTATTCAAAGGCATTGCTGACTAAGTAAAAACAGTCAAGCAAGAATCATACCAAATCACAATGATATAAATAATATAATCGTTTTCTTAGGTATCCAAGAATTGAGCCGCCTTCTCCAACCAGGTGAAGATTAACTCCAACCACTGACCGTGACACAAACAGACACAACAAAGTGAGAAGGGAAGAAGACTGCCCTCGCCCTGGAATACCCAGTAGGACGAGGCAAAAAGTGATAGAGAGGTGGGACAACAAGTATGAGATTGATAGAAGGCAAGGAGGGAGAGCTGAGCAGACACAACAGAGTTCAACAACCAACCAACCACTTAGAAGTCATGATACTAATTCAGTGAGAAGACAACACATGTTCCTTGTGTAAATTGTATCTATGTCCGAGCTCGCACAACAGCTCTGAGTTTGCGTCCTGCACTTCTTTAAGCCCCGTAACAATTTTTTTTATACACGTAAATATTTATACGCTGGAGCTCCATAATTTTTGATAATATATTCTGACCCGGTGGTGCGTGGTCAAACATCACGGAGGAGAGGCCAGTGTCCGCTGTACTACACACACACACACACAGTTAGAAGGGTGGAAGGGGACCTGGGCTGAAGAGGTTGTATCATGTGTAGGGGTACGGATGGGGGTAGGGGGTTAAAGGGTAAAATAGTGAAGGAGAAAATAAAGTAGAAAGGAAGGGTAAAGAAAAGGCGAGATCATTCCAATATTGTTGTAGGAGATGGTGTATGTATAGGTGTAGCTGCTGTATGTAGAGGTGTAGCTGGTGTATATAGAGGTGTAGGTAGGGTGTGTGTTGGTAGAGTGTGTGTTGGTATGGTGGAGATGGAAGGGTGTACAGTCAGCAGCCATAAGATGTAACCAGGTCTGCTTCTAATGGAGTATTTAACGAGCAGGTATAATTGAGACAGGATAAGTGTTGTAACTTATTCACTGGTTTGTCAAATTATTTAAAACTTCAACGAGATCTGGATATCTATTACGGCTCAAGTCTGTACATGATGTATGTGGTTGGTGCAGGATGTGTGTGTGTGTGTGTGTGTGTGTGTGTGTGTGTGTGTGTGTGTGTGTGTGTGTGTGTGTGTGTGTGTGTGTGTGTGTGTGTGTGTGTGTGTGTGTGTGTGTGTGCAAAGGTGGAAGGTAGATACAAATAGTGTCGAATATAGACAACAGATGTCTTCCAGTAACGTAACGGATGACAAAATAAAGCTTAATTCAACAAATATCTGTCCTTCCAGCCGAAAACTCCGGGATATAAGTACAGTTCACGGGTGCAGTTACCTTCGTTCCTTTCAGGTCCTAAATCCCACATTATTGATTGGTATACACACATAATTCCTGCCCTTCGGGACGGGGGCACCCTTCCTCCTCGAGAGAGCTCTCATGCTTCCCCAGACGGCCAGAAGTTACAGCAGAAATACTGTAAACTAAAAGTGAAGTTTCTCCCAATGGTCTGAATTTAACTGTGTATTGTGCGTCGAGTTTTACCACGCTGACTCCAGTGGGCTCTCGGGCCTTTAATTAAATAGCCTCCTAGTGTGAGATTTCGCCAATTGTTGTGCAAGGTCAGTTTTTAAAGCATTTTATTGTTTGGTTTTATAGTTTGTGACACATACACACACACATATTGTATATGAGTTGAAGGGATAATATCTGGCCTCGTAATTCAGAATGGTATGCTCAACTAATAAAGAATACATGAGTACTCCTTGTACATACATTCAATGATAGGTGAACTAAGGTGATACACTAACTTACAGCACTTCGCTATGTAACTGTAACTGCCATCAGTCTGTACATAATAGAGAATATACTGTGTTACACTAATTGTACAGATGTATAGTATAGTGTACAGTATATAGTTAAATATATACTGAATTATTATAAATATATATATATAAAATCGCTTCCTGCTCTGCTGAATTTGAAGAAATAGAAGTTTTAATTATGTACATTACGAGAAAAACGAGTTGACACTATCTCAAACTACACACTCCATAAACGTTGAAAGGTAAATAGAGTATATCATAATTTTTCGTGAAGTGGACCAGGTTAATGGGGTGTATTAATCCTATATATCTTGCCTTTCTATTTTTTTTTTACCCGGGACGTGAGAGAGGCCAAGTTTTCCCTGAGCTGCTTCAATGTTGGGACCGGCGGAGAGTGATGGGCAGACAGGTGCCTGGCAGGGGGTCAGGGGTTGAATGGGGGGGACTGGACCACCCCAATTAGCTCATTAGCAGAGTATAACAGACAATCACAAGGCCACTAATGAGGCTTGTGAGATGATGGTGGTGGTGGTGGTGGGCGTGGGAAGAGGTCCGGGCGACAGGTGTTGGGGCCGGGTAGTGTTGTGTGTGCTGGCGGGAGGCTGTCAGGACTCAGATTAATGGTGGGTCGCCCGGCTAATGCCCTTCGTTGCATCACCTTCCCAGGACCTACCTACCTACCTATACCTACCTTGCCTCCCACCCAGCCAACCAACAAACCCGTGTGTCCTACCTACCTACCTACCTCGCCCCCTACCCAGCCAACCCTGTGTGCCCTACCTACCTACTTACATACATACCGGTCAGTAAGCCAGCCTACTCGTTTGCACAGTCACACAGTCACGGACACTAACATCATGTACAGTCATGCATTAATGAATGTACTGTACGTGTTAAATCCCACATCAATTCATATTAACAACTTGCGAATCCGTGCACAGTAGCCTAATGTATTATTAAAATATGAAAACTTAACATATTTATTTTCACATCAGCATTAATGTCTTATTATAATTAACGTAGTTTTATTTAGGTGAGCGTTTGCCGAATTAAGAACACTTTGAAAAGGAAAGCTAATATGTATTTTTTTCAACTGAGAGACTCGCAGGGTTTTCAAGAATAAACGACTTTGTCTTTCAATTATGCTAGTTATTTTGCAAAACCTTAAAAAAAAGCCCCACCCTCTCTCCACTCACCTACAAATACACACACACACACACACACACACACACACACACACCACATATATATAATCGTAGTATCGTACACCACTTCCCTTCACAACGCTAGTAAGGGTTGCCTCTGCAGCACACACTACACAGTCTTGCAGGTCGATATAATCCCTGGCTGTAATCTGGCCCTGGTTCACGGGGGAAATAGTTTTCTAGTGTAAAGGATCCAGCCTGACTGGTTTCAGTGCCACCACATTCAGACTCCACTAGCCTCTCCTCCAACCAGTAAAACGACCCACGGAAATACTGAATTCAACATTTATATATTATTCAGACGAGTTCCCTCTCAATGCAGAATACACACGCTCATATCCAGCCAGCATGTGATGGCACTTATCATTCGAAGTGAGATCTCAAAGAAATTTATTGTCATGTTTGATACGATGCATTTTTTTTTTTTTTCACAGTTCAATGTAACCTCAAGTGGAACGAATGTTTACTATACTGGCTGATACAAAGACACAAGTGTATAAAGGAAGTTTGGGTAAATTGTTCTGAAGCATCAGTGTAAGTATCCATGGAATTTTGACTACTGATTAATTTTCTATTAAACGGGGAAACAATCAGCTTCTTCCAATAAAATGAGAAGGGAAACACCTGGCCCTCTTAGTTAATTTTAATTCACTTCATTAATTGAGCCTCTCCAATACTGACTTTTAATCAAGAGTCTCACCTCAACAATGACTTAACTGACACCAAACTGAGATAAAAAAAATGGACAGAGAAGTAGATGAAGTGGAGAATAGAGGAACTGAGGAAATGTGTAAATAGTCAGAAAGACATAATTATATATAGGCTACACAGAAACATAGAGGGACAAATAAATGAAGAATAACAACGAGTGAAAAAAAAACCACACAGATCTTACATACACGGCCACACAGAAACACAAAGGGACAAATAAAGAAACAAGAACAACGAAAGAGTGAAAAAAAAACACACACACACACATATCTTACCCGGAACCAAAACAAGAGAAAGAGGTCGTAAAATATGCACATTAAAATCTTTCCCCGGTAACGGCCACGACTCTTCCATTTCCGTCAGCTCAGTCTCGAAAAAGAATTGGGACGGCGGAGGTTGAACGTCCCTTGAGGATTGACTGCCATTTCCCTCACAAATAATTCCGTGTCTGGCTGGGACGACGTTTGAAGAAATATCGACTATATGAACATGAAAAATAATATATAGTCTCGTATCATGAGTTTATAGCATTATTATATTACACACACACACACACACACACACACACACACACACACACACACACACACACACACACACACACACACACACACACACACACACACAAATCTTCACTCCATACCACAGAATGTATATTATATGAAATGTTTAAGTATTTTACAGAATAATAGATGCATAGGGAATAACTAGGAGGGGGTGGGAGGATAAAATATCGCAAATAATATAGTAGATAATAATGTATTACGCCGTTTAATTAATAAATTGCATGTACCGAAGACAGCATTTGGGATTTTACATAATACTGTACTGTAGGGGCACACGAGGACCAAAATTCACAAAAATATACGAGAGATAAAACATTAACAGATCTTAAGACTTGAGCGACAATAAAAACAAATAAAATACATTCATTGTCTTTATAGTTCCTCCGTCACTCAGGTTTTTACATATTTGGTTTTTACTTTTGTTTGCGTATGTGTATGTGTGTGTGTATGTGTGTGTGTGTGAGAGTGTGTGTGATTTTTTTTTTTTTAATGCCTTCAGTCAACATCGTGCATGGTAACTCCCTCCACCACTCAGTGTCTATCATTCCATCTCCTCTCTTTGCCAGACTCTTTGTCCGTTTTCCTATTAGTTGGTTTTGTCTCCTCGATGCACCTGGCCCTCTCTCTCTCTCTCTCTCTCTCTCTCTCTCTCTCTCTCTCTCTCTCTCTCTCTCTCTCTCTCGCTGACAATCTCTTCGTCTCTCACAAAGTCAGTCCAAAGTCTATCCGCTCATCTTACTGTCAGTCAACAAGCGGAACTGAACTGCTGCGAGAATCTCTGTTCCACCACACCTTCCGAGACAAGAAGAGTCCCATATAAAAGTCCAGGAGATAGAGTATATAAGGTATAGAGTAAAACAATGGATAGGAACAATTATATGACACGAGAAAGGAAGGAAGGAAGGAGTTAGGTAAGGTAGAACCATATAATACTGAAGAACACTAGCCTATATGAAACGAGAAAGATGAAAGGGAATTTAAACAGGAGAAAAAAAGAAAAGCTAAAACCACAGAGAATAATAAACACAAGAGAGACAAAGGGGAAAATATTTATTAAAGGACAAGAGAAATGAAGGAGTTTGTACAGGAGAAATAAAACAAAGCTAAAATGACAGAGTGTATATGAAATTGCAGAGAGAGAAAAGGGGATAACATTGAATCAAGAGCTGGAGGAGGATAAGATTTGACAAAGTGACATGAAACCCCTCCTTATCTTTTTAACCTGGTATTTGGCGTAATCTTCCCTTCTCTTCCTTCTCTTCATCTTTCCCATCATCATCTTCCTCCTCCCTCCTCAACTTCTCTTCTCCTCTTCCTCCTTCTCCTCCTCCTCTTCTTCTTCCTTTATTTCTTCTTCTTCCTCCTCCTCCTCCTCCTCTTCATCATCTTCCTTCTCATCCTCTTCCTCCTCCTTCTCCTCCTCTTCTTCCTCCTCCTCCTATTTCTTGTTTAACTACCACTTTGTTTATGTCAAATCCTCTCACGCATTCTTCTCCACTCTTCTAAATTCTTTTTACCTTTTCTTCCTGAGGGACAACATCTCACTCCCTCTCCATTCGCCTTTTCTCAACCTACTCTCAATTCCATAAATTATCTTTTTCCTCTTCTGTTCTTGTCATGTCTTTCCTTCCATCAAACCCTCATCTGCTTCATTATTTTCTCCTCTACTAGTTCTTCCTAAACACTCTTCCCTGCCCATGTACTGTATATTTCTGAAGCGACTTTATCAGGATGTTGTTGTATGGGGGAATGGCGAGGTAAAATTTGTAGGGACGAGTTGGAGGAGAACCTGCAGGGGTACATACATCAAGTGTAGTGACAGGAGGAGGCTTTGTATTGTGGAAGTAAGGGGTAACTGGGAGGTATTAAAGAGAAGAGAAGGACTAATATGGTCTAGGTCATATGAGGAAGGCAGAAAAGGCATAGGGAATGAAGAGGAGGAGAAGGAGAACGATTGATGGAATAGAGGTCGTAGAAATAGAGGGAAGAGTATGAGTAAGTATGTAACAGTGAAGTGCAAGGATAGTGAAACTTCAGTATAGTATAAGGAGGGATAGGGAAAGAGAGAAAGGATTGGTGAAGCAGGGGTGATATTAGTCTTATAGAGAGGGGAGAAAATTGGGTCCCTAAGGAAGAAACCACAGGGCGACGGCAGGGGTAAGTAATAATATAATGAAGGCTAATGAATGACAAGGAACAAGATAAATACAGGGCTATAGAGAGTGGGAAAGTTGGAGATTAATACACATATATATTCATGCACTCACCCCCCCCCCCGCCCCCGACCCACCCACGACACTCACACAAGCATGCACGCACAAGCACGCACGCGCGCACGCACTCTGGACAGGCTATATATCTCCTCCTCTTCTTTCAGGACGCAGGGTAAAGTGTGGGGTTGGAGGGCGGTAAATTCATAACGATAATTGGTAAGACGTGGCGCTATTGTCCAGAGAGAGAGAGAGAGAGAGAGAGAGAGAGAGAGAGAGAGAGAGAGAGAGAGAGAGAGAGAGTGAGAGAGAATCAAGAAGAGGAAGACAAGAAAACGAGAGCACGTGTGTAGTGTGTGTATGTATGTACGTACGGTCGTGTGTGTGTATGTACGTACGGTCGTGTGTACGGTCGTGTGTGTGTATGTACGTACGGTCGTGTGTGTGTGTGTGTGTGTGTGTGTGTGTGTGTGTGTATGTGTGTGTAAAGCCATATCATCTGCGAGTAACAATTTTAAAACATTATCCGAGTGAGTGAGGAAGAATAGAATTGTGGCTCTCTGTTGCCCAACTTAAAAACAATGAACTTATCAACACTCTGACCTTTTCGCACCATTTTCAACCCTTTCTTACACCCCATTAACTCTCTCTCTCTCTCTCTCTCTCTCTCTCTCTCTCTCTCTCTCTCTCTCTCTCTCTCTCTCCCTTATACTTTTCACGTGATGCTCTCTCTCTCTTTTATACTTCTTTATTTTTATATTCACTCCCTCTCTCTCTTTCTCTCTTATACTTTCCAGGTGATGCTCTCTCTCTCTCTTTTATATTTCTTTACTTTTATACTCTCTCTCTCTCTCTCTCTCTCTCTCTCTCTCTCTCTCTCTCTCTCTCTCTCTCTCTCTCTCTCTCTCTCTCTCTCTCTCTCTCTCTCTCTCTCTCTCTCATACTTTCCAGGTGATGGTATCGAACTGCGGGAGACGAGAATGCGAGTTAATCAGAGGGTCGAGGTGGAGATAACGCAGCAATCCCTGTCTTTATCAACTCGATAACTTAGTTCACAGCCAGTTCTTTACTCTCAAATAAAAGGCTCCATTGATTTTAAGTCTGGGATGGTATCGAATATTATTTTGAAGTTTTAATAAATACATTACAATAGCAACACCATTAATTCCTTTTTTTCCTTCTCATTACCGGTATATACATCTAATTTCATTTATCGAATAGAGTCTACCAGTCTACTATTTTTTCTTACAAATGTATGCATGCATGTTATTATTTTGTATCGTATTCTCAAAGAGGTGATAATGGTGGGGATGGATACGGGATTGTGGTGAGTGAAATAGTGGTGGTGGTGGTGATTGTGATGGTGGTGGTGATGGTGGTGGTGATTGTTATGGTGAAGGTGATTGTGGTGAGGATGGTGGTGGTGGTGGTGATTGTGTTGGTGGTAGTTATTGTGATGGTGGTGGTGGTGGTGGTTGGGGTGGTGGTGGTTAAGTGGGTGACACCGTGGTTACCCCGAGGTTTGCATGGCTGTGGGAGGCAGACGTGATTACAGTTGTGGTGGTGATTGCGGTAAAGCTGACTGACTGGTGGGGAGGGTTAGAAGTGGTGGTGGTGATTATTGACTGGTAACATTAGTGGTGAAGATGTTAGAAGTATTTTCCTGAGTAGAAAGGCGACGAGGCAAGTTGAGGAGGAGGAGAAGGAGAGGGAGGAATAAGAGGAGGAGGAAAGGAAGAGGAGGAGGAAGATGAGGAGATGGAGGAAGAAGAGGAGGAAAGGAGGAGGAGGAGAGGGAGGAAGAGGAGCAGGAGAAAGAGAATGAATAGGATGGGGAAAGATGAAAAGGAGAGGGAGAAGGAGGAGGAGTTAGAGCGTAGAATCAAGGTGGTGGAGTCAGGGTTAAAGTGGTATGGTATAGTAAATAGGTGA